>FIZU01011238.1:0-11376 GCA_900064475.1 Pseudococcus longispinus | reverse complement strand
GGGACACCCGGGTGAAAAAATTTGCTAAATTGACGATACGAAAAAAAGTTTCAAATAAAAATTGTAGAACGTTGAAAATCAGTCATTTCTTATTCTATAATTTTTTTCCTATCTTGAAGTAAAGAAGAGCTATTCTTCCGAAAATGAAAAAAAAACTGTCAATTTAAGTACAAATCGGCCACTATACCCTATGCAAATTCGATAATTGTGAGAATTCCCTACTTCCTATCTGAAAACTAACTTCGAATTCGGGTTCATACTTCAGAATGTTCGAATTATCACGAAGACATATTTATTGACCCAAGTAGTCAGCCCTACAGAATTCAAATAATTAAAAATTGTGATTTTATTCATGTTTTTACAAAAATTGATCATTTCTGCGACACAAATTTCACAACTGCGCCACTTTTCTACCTTCAATCGGAAAAATAATGACGAATTCGAGTTCAGAAGGGTCGAATTATATGGAAATGATACCAAACATGCAAAAATAGGGATGTTTTCAGTCCTTAAACCCTCTCCTCTTCACCCCCCTCCCAAGGGCAATTGTTGATGTTTCCACTTTCTCCAAAATTTTCTTTCGGTTCATACAAAAAAAAACCACATGTCAACTCTTGTTCAAAAAAAGAAGTATGCCTTATTTTTTCCTGCCGACTGCTTTTTCGATTCGATATTATTATTCTTAGAATTGGATAATGTAAAACGTGACGTTCCATTCGGAAAATTTTATTTCACTTTTTTAATCAGATGGATGTGGTTAGTGGTATCTCGAAATTTATAAACTCATCCTGTTTAGATAGTCCAGCGGATGTTCAAGAACCTACATACGTTGCTCTGTACAGCTTCACATAATCCTCGTGTAATTTTCGTCGAACTTGTTTGAATTTCAAATTTCATTATATTTGATTATAGAAACAGCACAAACTTTCAAAATCGCCAACTTTATAATTGCTTAATGAATTCACCAAGGATTAATTTAAAATTGTAACAAAGTTAGTAATCTATGTAAACATAATAAAGGAATTAAGTAGGTAGTTGATTTGCTTAGTTTACTTTTCGCTTTTCGTATAGGCATCTAGAATAAATTTAATCAACTTTGGAATCACATTGGATACATTTTTTCGAGGATTTTTCAAAAATTGATTTATAATTCGTAAAAAATTTAAAAAATATTCCAAATCTGTGACTATTTTTAGCAATTCGTTCGACGATGAAATAACTAGGTACCTACTCATTTGAGAAATTGGTGTCTCAAAATCTATATTTATTGAGAGAAAAAAGTGTTTTTGAAACATCTACTGTAAATTTCGATTGCGATATCATTATTTTGGCGTAAATATGCTGATAGAATGTTTCTCAAGCACGCTCTTCACAACTTGGCAACGTGGCATGAAATAATTCAGCATCGTCTGTTTTCTATTGTACGCTTTGATAATGATCAAGTTAGAAATGTTACCATTATATGGTGGAAATGGCAAAACAATGAAATATTTAGTTTGGTGGGTACTTATTGTAATAATTATTTGTACTAGGTTCGTTGGTTTAAAAGCCAGTCCCTTCCGTTTATGATAAATACTTTCCCCTTTATATTTCAAGTTTATTCAACTCATCAACTCTCACGATTCCATTGCAAAAGATAATACGATGAGTGTGATGATGGAAGATTTTCATAACTAGAGTTCTTGGATAGTTGGGAAAATAAATTTCTAAAAATTGAATACAACTCCTTAATAAGTTTTAGTTCGGCAACTTCTTTACACACTGTTATTACCTATTACCGACAAAATCAGCAGACAACTGGCGAAACGAGTTTTATAAAAAATTCATCAGCTTGGATTTTTTCAGCAGTGAAAAAATAAACATTATTACTTTTTGGAGTTTCAGTTTCGAAAACGTCGAATCGATAAATTTAATTGCTCATTGAAACCTTCTTTAATGGAGAATATGGTCGTTTCAGCGAACTCAGCATTACGAAATATTACTTCAGTCGTTCGAAGAATCGATAAAAGAGGGAGGATTTAATTCAAAATGACCAGGGTAAATTTATAAATATGCATGAAGATTGAAATTTGAAATCGAGTGAATATTTACCTACCTATTATAATAGAAGCGGTTGTGTTTTGTGTTGGGTACCTAACTAGGCATTTTTTTGGAGAAAAATTTAATTGAAATTGTCCAATTTTCTGTACCCAAACTCTCTCTATAATTAAAAAAAATTTCAATCAAATCCTTTTCAAATTGTTGATGAAATTTTGATTAGCTAGCAATCAAAGGTCCTTAGATTTATTGCTGATGGAAATGAATGGTATGGAAATTACTAGAATTATAAAAAATCAAATACCTAATTTGAGGAACTCGAATACATACATACAAATTTCCAATTCCTTCATAAGATTATGCTCGTGCAAATTGATTAAATAATTATTTTAATCCGAATTGTTAGCATATTACATTGTTCACAACGGATTTGCATTCAAATAGAAGTGAGTTATTTCGAGAAATTCGCATGTATTCAAATTTATGCGCATTAACGAATAAATTACCAACATTATTAATTACTTATCTGGAAATATTTCAACTTTTGCACAGGTTAAACCTTTCAAGAAGTTAATGACTGCACTACGACGAAATCAGGTATTGATACTTTCTTAGATTAAAATTATATTTCATAAAAAAAATTGAAGTGGTTTTAAAATTTTTTTTATTTAAAAAAAAAAAAAAATAAATAAATTGAAAATTATGCAAAACATTCGACAATGAAAAAATGGAATTGAATTGGTTCTGAAATCAACTCTGTTCAGTTTCTGAATCGTGGTGTTTTGATTTACGATGCTTTTTTTTCTTATGAACAGATCGTTCGCGAGATTTTTTCTTACGTTTTTTCTTGTGTCTATCAGTACGATCGTGAGAATCATTCGATCGATCACGTGATTTTTTCTTACGTTTTTTCTCACGTCTATCGGAAGATTCGTGTAAATCAGAGGAATGATCATCTTCGAGCTCTTTTCGCAAATGGTCATTATCAGGTTTTTTTCTCGAATGTTTTTCATAATCGTAATACGAAGAAAAACTTCTTTCGTTTCTGCTCGAATCATATTCGCGATTATCACCGGATTTGTATACATCACGATATCTGTCATCTCTAAAATGTTCTCGATGTTTATAATGATCTTTAGCATCGTTATTGTAAGCTGATTTTTCAACATTTCTATATTTTTCACGAGACCTTTCTCGGTGGCGATTGTGATCCGAATATTTTTCATTTTTGCCACTCTGAATCTCTTTGATTAATTCTTGCTCCTCTTCTTCAATATTCATCCATCTTTTGAAAGGGTTTCCGCTGAAACATTTACTACCTACACCTAAATAGGAATCGATATGAGGTTGTATTATGGTTTTCTGAACAGATTCTGCATAGGTTGTTTCAGATTCGAGTTCTGTATTGGAACCATCGTTTAAGGTTTCCATTTGGCTGCAGATCACTTCTCTCAAAACCTGAAATGAAAATAATTCGAGAATTAGTAATAATCAAATTTCGATATCTAACGTTTAGAAAATCGCGAACTTACTTCAACGTAACTTTTTTTATTCGAATGTACTCTTTTACCTCGGTGAGCTGCTCTTCTTCGTTTAGCATCTCTTTCAGCAGCAAGTAATTCTACCAAACACGTAGAAGATTTACCTTTCTCTTCATTCCTACAAATATATAAAACGATAAGAAAAAAATCGCGAAAACAAAACCTTGATCTAAATTAAATTCCAGTATACCTGTTTTTGCCAGTCTTATCAATCATATCGAGATCATTAGAGCCATCGCGGTCCGTTATAGAACGTGCCGAGTCCTTTACATCTATGAATATCATTCATTATTAATACGTATATAGGTGAATATTAAGGATACATATTGGTAAATATTTTCAAATTTAAACAAAATAAATAAAGGATATCTGCGAGTATCAATTAAAAAGGATATTAATAATCCATGAAAATAATTCACAATGCCAGCATATCCTGGAAAACAAAATCGAATGAATATGCTATTTTGAAGTTTTTATACTCCGATAATCCAGGTTGGCAAAATTTAAGAAATTCTTCGATTATTTCAATGTCTCAATAATCCAAAATTACCTATGGTAACTTCCTCTGGTACATCAGCGATTTCTGGATATTCTCCATTAATTTTCTCACATCTGGTTTCATGGTAAAGAAGACTTTGATGTGGTACACGGTGTTCCGGATTGATACTACAAGGAACTAAATTCGGTTCATCTGTCTGCAATAATATTATCATGTTATTGAATATGCTGCAGGAACGAATGAAGTAAACAATAGAACCAACTTGTATAAGGGTTTCCAAATCTGAAATATTCCATCCAACAGAATCTAGGACGCTTCGAAACCATGTTTTCTGTTCATCAACGAAAACTTTGAGATTATTTAACAAATGATTCTTATCGATATCACTCATCATTTATATCACAAGCTTTCACGAGGGATACGATAGATGAGGAGATACATATAGCTTATAAAAAGTGAGCGAAACATGAAAGTAATGAATAGAAACCACTTTAAAATAACAAAAGAACAACAATAATATTAATTAATCATTTTTCATAAAAATTTTTAAATATTTACTAATTTTTTTCCTCAAGAAAAAAAATTTAAAAAAATAAAAAAGCATTATCAATGTTACCAACCTGAAAAAATTCGTTGCTATAAAATTTTTTAGTTTGCAAGTTTGCAAACCTGACAATATATTTACTTAATTGAACACAGGGAGCGCTAAAATCACAAACAAAACTCGACATTACGTCATTGACGTATTTTGTCAAAATTTGAATTTGCAATTTGCAATTTTGTATCATTTCGTTACGAACGTTGTGCACGTTAAGTTGTGTGTGTTTCTGAAAATTTCTCACTTAAAAAAGTTGTACATTTTCTTTTTGTGGCATTCTTTCTGATCTTACAGTCGTTAAAACGAGAGGTTTCCATCAAATTTTCAACAGAGAACATTATTTAACATGGATACAAATAATGATCAAACATCGAATATGGAAGGTAATAACGAGACCAACGAAGAAAAATACTCGGATCAATTGCAATCGAATTCACCCCACGTTCAAAAATTACTTCATGGATCCAGTTCCACTTCGAATGCCGGAATTATTTACTACAATTGCCTTTCCGAAGAGATGGAAAAGGAGATTAGCACATTGCAAAATGCTATCGAAGAAGCCGAATCTGAGTTGATAAGTCAAAAACAGAATATCGAAGATATGATCAACCAGAAAAATAAGTCGTTGTGCGATTTTCACGAGCAGTTCAGAAAATTTACTCAAAAAATCGAATGGTGAGTATCAACTTTACCCAAACTTTTGGTCGTTGAGGTAATACCACAATCTATCTAATTTATACCTATCTTGAATATTTCTTCAGCGAGAATAAAGTGGAAGAAGAGATAGAACGGTTGGTTCAATTTTTGGACGAGTTGATGCCTCTGAACAAGGAGATAAGTTACGTGAAATCTTCGGAAATTAATATTCGCAACTACGTGATTGCAAAATATCAAGCTATTTGTTCGGAATTGCAGCCAACGAAAGATTTTTTCGAAAACGAAGTCGAACAATTACAGCTTAAACGTAAATCATTCGCGTAATTTAAGATATAACTTCAGTATGAATATTGAAAGTAACTAATTTCAATTTTGATTTTATAGTGAATGAATTCAACGAATGGAAAACCGAATTGGAAACATACGATAGGCTGATTTTGGATATAAATCACGCTATAGATCTCCATCAAGAGAAATTTATTCATCTCATGTGGTCTATCAAAAATGAAGTTGCTGATAATGAAAGATTGAGAAACGAAGCTGAGCGGATTCAAATGCAAACTGAATCAGAAGTCCTCGAAAAACAACAAACCTTGAAAAATAATGCTGCAAAGGTAAATGTTCCTATGGAAAAAATTCATTGACTGTGTTTTGCATCGGAATAGAAATTATTTATTTTGTTTTTCTCAGATTCAGCAAGCTTTCAACTCTGTAAAAGCTCAATTTTCCGAGTGCAACGATATTCGAAATAAAATAATTCAAGCTAAGCAAGAATTGGCGAAATATAATGAATTGTGAGAAAACATGTTTGCCTATCTAAAACATACTATTTCGGGGATGAAATTATTTTAACTGATTTGTAATTTGTGTCGTAGATTATTTCAAAAGAATGAAAAAGTAACTGCAATAGAGACGACAATTTCAGAAAAAAAGATCAAACTGGAAGAATTACAAAAAAATATGGAAATAAATTGCCTTCGTCTACATGAATTGGAAGATGAGAAGAAACTCGAAATCGAGGTACTGTTTTTTCAAATTGTTACTTTCGAAAACATTCAAATAAATGATTTTTTTCAGAAACGAGAAAAATTTGGCAATATTTTGCCCGAATACAGAAAAAAAATTGCTGACGAAGAAACCTTGCTGAACAATCTATCAGATGAGGAACGTTCGAATGAAGAAAAACGGAAACGAATATTAGCTGAGATCAAAACTCATCAAGAAAAAATCGACTCGTTCGATATAACGCAAAATACGTAAGATAATGGACATTCGTTGACCTAAAAAAAATCGCAAATTGGTTAAATAAGCTTAATAAGTGTTTGCTCTGCATTTATAGACTTGCAAACGAAGTAGCACGGAATGAAAATTTAGCAAAAGATATCTCCGATTTGACCCAGAAAAACATCGCTACGAAGAAGAATTTATTCGAATTGAATAACGAATTGGAAACTAAAATGAAAAAAATTAACGAACTTAAGAAAAATTTACTTTCAAGAAATATCTCCGTTGATGACGATTCATCTGATGTAAGAATATCAAATCAACATTTTCCAACGATTATTCCATATTTTTTTTTGTTTTGCAGAAAAATCTTCTTCATTCCTACCTCACAGCAGAAAACGAACAAAATGCTATGTCTAAATTACTTGATAACGAATTAGATGCTTTATTGGATCAAATTTGTGATAAGCAAGTTGACATCGAGGATTTAAAAGACGATTTAGGGAAACTTTCAGATCAAGGACTTGAACTTGAAGAAGAAGTGATAAAAAAAGAAAAACTTTTACTACAATTAACAAACTCGGCAAAAGTGAGTAGTTTCCTTTCTTTTAATCGATCAACAAAGGAACAAATAATTATTATTCTTTTTTCCAGACGTACGATAGTTCCGTTCTTGCTTTGAAACAAAATGTGCACTTAGGGAAATATGTAACCGTACAAGATTTAAATAAGCAGCTGACATTATTAACAAATTACGTTAAAAACGAACAAAATTCTGTTGAAAAATTGAAGGGAGAAATCGAGGTAAATTATCAAACGTGAAAATACTCGTACTTCATTATTTCGTAAATAAATAATTGTTGCGTCTTGTGTCGTTCAGAAATTGACGGATTCAGAGGAATTGGTAAAGAAAAGGCGACTTCTTAATCCGGAAAAAAGACAAGATCCTGGATCAGCAGTATCGGCACGGGCTAGCCGAAGTATTCGTCCGAAAAAAAAAGTTGAGGAACCGAAAAATACGAATGAAAAAAATGTTTCCCAGCATAAGGATATTTACCATTTTACATGAATTTGAAAGAATCTTGTATTATTAAAACAAATTATGGTAAATATTTAAGGAAACTGGTGTTTTTTTTAAATGGAAATATTCGAGTTAAAAGTATTTTTATTTTTTACATTTTAAGCATTTTTAATTTCATATTTATATAGAAGTTTAGAAGTTGGTGTTTATTTATCGCACTCTTCGCGAAAGATTATTTTGCTTCGATTTTATTTCTTCTAATCTAATTTCACTACTTTTTTAATGAAGAAATTGATTTTATTTTATTAATAAAAAATTATGAATTGCATCAATTTATTTAAAGAAGAAATCACATCAATACATCCTTCGTTACACATGTTTTTCCGAGCACTAGACATCCCGTCACTAACCAATTATTGATTTTCCAAACTGAAATTAATCAAATTATCAAGTAAATTAATTTGTTAAATTGAAAACAAGCAACGTAGGTACTTACTTAAACCATAGAATTGACTGAAAGAGAAGGTCCATTCGTACAGCACGTTACCCATTTGTAAAATTATTTCAATGAATTCTACTGCAATCCACGGATAAGGAAATGAATTTTCATCAACCTTTAAAACAGACAACGAAATGAGATATTTGTAGAAAAAATTACCGGTGAAAAACAAAAACAAGGTACTTTTAGGATTCCAATTAAGAGAGCTGCATTCAAACTAATGATCACTATTGCATGGCTGAAAAATGTTGCCACGATACTTTCTGAATACATATTTCTGTCTGTTGAAAAATTATGAAATTTAGTATCGTTCGTAATCGTATTCATTTCTGCAGAGATGAGCATTTTTATCAAGATGATTACACAAAAGTTTGAAAATATGTATTCAGTTTCTTCGTGAATAAAATCTGCTCATCTCTGTTCAACAGAAATGAAGGTTTATCTGAATGTATTATAGGATACCATAATACCATGATTTTGAATTGGAAAATTTGCTATATTTCAGGATTTTCCACATATCATGAAAAGCTATCATCTGAAAAATTGAACCGAAACACTAAAATTCCATTCTTTTTTTTTACGATGGCGAATAAATGACTAAATTATGATCAAATTATCCTCATTTTTAGGATTAATAATTTTTTTTTTAATATTAGTCACTTACTATTCTAAAAACTGAACCAAAAATCACTAATAGCGGGCAATAGTTGAATAACTCAGACGAATAAAAAATTCGACAAATCCGAAATTGAATCTGTAAAATGGAACTTGGAATTAACGCGAAATTGACGAATATCAAATAAATACCATAAAAATTCAAACCTTTTTTATATCCATATTTAATATATATTTTCAAAAGTTTCATAATAATTACGCAATCATTTTAATCATAGCATTTCATCAGTATTATTATCTAAATAAAACTGAAATTGATCGTAATATTTGATATGGCAGCCAATGAATAATAGGTAAAAGCAAAATATTGTGCATTTTCAATAAAAATGGTAACAACGATAAATGCGACAAAAGTATTTCGGTGTGTTGCAACATTACAAAATAATTCTAAAATTAGTCAACATATTCACTTATAAAATGCATCATACTCGTTTAAATTACTTACTCAAAGAAATAAACTAGACAATAAAAAAGTCTCTATCAGATCTAACAAACAGATCTTACATTTTCGTTTCAAACACTAATTAATCGACGGTTTGTTCCCACTAAATCAAACGTAGCTGAAGACTACGTTTTTTATGCGTTTAAAAAATCACAAATGAATGTAAGCGAATTGGAAATATTTTCGAAAAGCTAGGAAGACACACGATTTGATAAGAAGTGTTCTATTTCTGCGATTAATTTAGAATCTTGATCTAAATCCTTTCTTTCTTCGTCTTTTGAAAACTGTTCGATACAAGATTGAATTTTAGCTACTTTATCAGCGTAATCCGATAATTCGATTTTTTGAAGCATTCTTATAATCAATTTCAACCATTCGTTTCTTTCCTAAAATGACAAAAAAAAAATCAATCAAAATGGCCGATTTAAAAATTAATTTAATTAATTACCTCGTAATTCGGCGAATTATCGATCAAGTTTCGTAAAACAATGTCAATTAATACGGCAACGTCATTTTTATAAAATAAATTCGATGTTTCGTCGCTGGCAAAAATATCGGTGATAATTTTCAATAACGAATTAGCAGCTTGCGGTTGATGATCCATTAATTTTGCTGGATCCTCTGAAATTGAGAAAAAATTTTCATGAAAATGATATTCTATACGATTATCTTCCAAGTTGAAAAATTACTCACTTCCGCGATTAAAAAGCAATAATAAAGTTTCGGAGAAAATTTTAGGATTATCACATTGCGAAAGTGCTTGAATAGTCAAGTTATCAGAGATCGAACGGCTTTCATCAAATTGCAGATTATACACTAAAATTAAATTCACCAACTCGATCACCATTTCTTCTTGATCAGGATCATCCGAAGGACTTTCGATCAACTCTAATATTTGTAAAATAAAGTCTTTCCCAATTGTATCTGGAAAAAAATAATGAATGTAAGCATGTATCTATTTAAATCTTGAATCAAACTCGCGAATAATTTACTTACCAAAATAAATTATTGGTAAAGGTTCACCGATGGAAAACATTTTCGTAAGGACGTTAATAACAGGAAGCAGTTTATCTTTATCATTAATATTATTTTGTACATCTCTATATTAAATATCGAAAAAAGAATATTAATCACTAGATGAATAAATACAATCGGAAATTCTTTCACAATTTACACACCTGGTCAATTCTAAAGGAAGGACTGAACCTATCAAAACGAGTATTGCAGTTCTAGATAATGTACTGAGTAAATCGAAACTTTGCAGTAAAAGATTCCTGATTAACCACCGTGTTTCCATTTGATAATATTCAGCTAAGCAACTAACGATATAATAATCGGTAATGTGCAAGAAACGTTTACTGATTGCGGTGTCTGCATCTGTCTATTAATCGTAAAATTTAATTAATTCAGATCCCAAATATTTAGAAGAATTCGATATGTAAAAATCAATACCAGAATACAGTTGAATTCTCTCAAATATTCGATAATTGACGCCTGATCGTCGAACAACTCCCAAGATCTTTGCTGGGCGTCGTTTTTCACCGAAGCCAAATCTTCTGTGATGACAAACAATCGAGTCATATCTTGAGTATTATCAATTAATGAAAAAGGCGCTTCTGGGGAAATTTCTATTTTGCTGAGTATTTCATTGATAACCTCGACAGCAGAAGGCGGTGCTAAAGTTGAGAAATTTTCCAAAACCACGTTAACAGCATGGGTTGCAAGCTTGTGTGATAGATGAGTTTCGCATCTAACCTAAAATAATTGCCATTTTTAATACTCGAAGTAATTTATTGTCAGCGAATAATGTTTATAATTGACGTACTCGTTCAATCATTCTGTATACTTGCTCTTCGGTGATAGAGGAAGGTGTTTGATTATCCATATTGATAATGTAAGTTAAGTACTCGAAAGTTAGCGCACCGATTTGAACATTAATAAGTTGGATACTGAAACACCGATCGATAGAGGCAACGGATATTAAGTATTTTATTACTTATTTCATTTTACACCAACACAAATTCTTCATTCTTCCTACATTTTTCAAACTTCAAAAACACAAACAGCTGATAATCAAATTCGAGCGTCGAGAGCGTAATTTACTGAAATCAAGCGAAATCATCGATCATCAGCACATTCCTTATTTCCTTATCAATCGTTTTCCATCATTTTTGAAGCTAACA
>FIZU01011237.1:0-13550 GCA_900064475.1 Pseudococcus longispinus | reverse complement strand
TTAAAATAATTCGGTTGAAAACTCCCAAAATTGGAAATCCACATTCAACCCCCCCAGAAAGGGTTGGAGTTGAGATAATGAGCTAAAAATTTTGTCACAGAGGTTTTAGACCATAAGGACCAACTTCCACTGGATAATTTAAATTCGGTGTTTAGGGCCAAATCACCCCTATAAACCCGGCTACGCTCTTTAATTCAGTGTTATGGAATGGTCTAAGCAGATAATTACCACTAATTTACCGAAATTACCGTAAATTTACCATGATTACCAGTAATTTACCGTAAATCTTTGATGAATTACGGTAATTACCGCCAGTTGACAGTAATTACCTTCAATTTACCGTCATTACCACAAATTTACGCTTGAATTTTGGTAAAATACAGTAATTACCACCGACAGGCCATCGTAAATTTATACCATATCTCTAATAAATTACGGTAATTACTGTCGATGATTAAATTCTACACTTTGGGTAAATCCTCACCATGGATTTCTAATTCGTTTCGATTTTGCTCTGACGTTATCATTCGCAGCTTCTTCGAGATTCGTTGTAGATACTTCATCTTCATTTTCCACTCTCTTGATGAGTAATTTAATGGGTTCTGCAGAAATATTCGTATCAAAATGGGTGTAAAAATACGCGACGAAATCTCCCACATCACAAACCACCCCAAAAATCAAACGTACTAGGTTTATCAGCTACTTCGACAGGTTCGGTAGCATCGGACGATTGTATAACGTACGTATTATTTACCGGATACTTGAATTCTTCGTTTAAATTACCAGAATCGACTACAGAGGGAACTTCGTTCATAGGCGTGGATACGATTTCTTCTTCCCTGGAAAGTCAATCTCACGTTATAATCGAGTTTTCACCCCTATTTCAAAAATAACGTACGATCAATTACCTTAAATTTTCCAAATACCCATCAGCCAACGAATAAGTGACCGGAGCTGCCGGGCACTTGGGCCATATCGCTGACGTGCGTCTGAAATCCAAACTGGGTAATTTGATGGTAGCATTTGCTTCGGCTCTTTCTTTACGTGCTGACCAATCGCAAAAGCTGTCTGCGACGGATTGGTAAATTGATTTCTGCATAGGAACTGTATCTTGTCTAAGTTTCATTTTGGTATCGGCTATTTTGGCTAAAGAGGTGGTTTTATGGATGAGGCTTCCGTTAGGCATGACGTGTCCGTTGGATGCTTGGAAGCCGTCGAAGTTACCGTCGAAGTTTAATTGCAATTGTTCAATGTCAGCGGAGTCCACGCCGGCGAGCTGATCATAGTTGCCAAATCCGGCGGAAGTCATCTGCGAAATTATTCGATGTGAGATAACGATGTAAAATAAATAACAAAAAACCAACCGAACTATGCTAAACTAAAGCTATGCTATCACGCTAACAAACTTACCATCTTTAACCACTCCTGAACGCGTGCAAAAAAATAACGTAAACGAAATAAAATAATATCGATGCACCGTATTGTTTGAAAAATAAATCAAGCGTAGGTACAAAATTTACAACAGAAAATTCGACGTGTTTCCAGTGCAAATCAGTGCATTAAAATAACTGATAAATTTCGAAAAGCCTATATTTACGAGTAAACCGAGTGTTCGAGCAAGTACCTCTGTTTCAGCTGGAGTGAAATTATTTTTGCCCAGGAATGAGAATACTTCTTCTTGTTTTAGCCCTTTTAGGCCCATAAGTACTTCTTCGATTTTCATCTCGTCGATATTGTCGACTAATTCTTCTTTAGGTGACTCCAAAGTTGATTCGACATCTTTGCGTAATTCTCGCATATTGGCACCGATAACAATATGCTGAAAATGACGGAAATTATTATTACAGTGTTCATTTTAGGTTCGAAGCAACGTTAGTACACTAGTTTATAAAAATCATGGACGTATTAGTCTGTTCGATAGATTTATTTCAACTCTAATCTATTGTAAGTGAACCATGTAAAACAAACACAGAGTAATGAACGCAGATAAACATTACTAGTTCATGTTATTGAGCAAATATTGTGTTTAATTGAATAAGATGCGTAGTAATATGAGACTAATTCAAATATTGAGCTGAACAAATTCCTAAATCCGTAGCTATAGATATCTGTGTCAGGACTGTCAGGTTATTGTTTAAAATCGAAGTTAATATAGGATTAGAATCAGTCAAGGAAGTGAATTTAGAGGAGAAATATAGTGAAATAAGAAAGGAGTTTTTAATAAAAATCGTTTTTTAAGTTAAGCTCGAATTGATGAATAATGTAAGCGTAAATTTTGAACTTACAAATTTAGTCCAATTTCTTCTCGAAGAAGAATTCTGGTCGCTTGTTCACCATTCCATTGCCTGGGTTAGGGTTAGGGATGGGTATTTTGTGAAACTTTATACTTTCAAAATGCCTTTAATTTAATTAAAATACTCGAAAAATTCATTTTTTTCAAAATATTTATCAATTTTTTGTAATTTATTTATTTACTAAATAAATTTATAAACACAAAAACAAGAATTTCGGTCATGATTAGCAACGACTAAACAAAGAAGACTGCTGAAGAAATTATTAGTTCGGTTTTGACACGGTAGGAGCGCTAGTAAAATTTTTAAATTTGAACTTTGAAATTTTGTAGAAATTCGAAATTTGAAATTTTTAACGATTTTTTGAAAGTTGATCTTGACCAATGAACAGTTTTCAAGTTTTGAGCCATTTTCTCAGAATGAAATTGCAGTTTGGAATATTATTTTTTGCGCGATTTATTGGAATTTGATCGTAGGTATTTAATTTCTAATAATGGAATCAAGTTACATTTAATTTAGTTCTAGATTTCATTATTTTTAGAGAACCCAAATTATCGTTTAGCTTTCATTTCAGTATCGTGCCATTTTGGAATCGAGAACTTCGCTTCTTCGTCATATTTTGTTTCATTTGCGAACTTTGAAAAGGTTTTGCATGTATTTTAGATACTTTGCGTATTATTTTTTGTCAAATAAGTGAAGACGAATAGTTATTCTGATACGGATTGCATTTTTTTGTCACAAAATACCTAACGGAACACAGATTCGGGGAATGTACAATCTCGCAGATTTGTGATCACATCTACAGAACCGTAAGTCGCCTAGTTAATGGGCAAGTAATGATGTTTTGATCATTTAAATTTCCAAAAAAATCGAAATCAGTTGAACGGCCTCATCGCTACGTCAATGATCAATGGCTCTAGGCGCGAAAGAATTTTCCCGAGCTAATTTCGACATTCCGAATCCGAATTTATCCATTTCTGATAGTGTTGGAGCTTCAAGCGAGATTTTAAAATTCTCTTATGCTTTTTAACGTGTGCGGAAGGCGTAAAAATGAACTAGCTGTTGGATTGTTTATCCAATCAATCAATCAATCGTATTTTCAGTACTATGTGTAGGTCTAGATAAGCCTACTTTTATTATAAGACATACTTGTAAACACCTTCCGTTAAACTGTGGCGATATTAAGATGAACATTTGTATGGTTCTAGGTCGAAGATGAAAGTTTCTGTACTAATAAAATTCAATCTAGTACATGCAATACTTGATATTGGTTCAACTACGTTAGTTTGTATGGAAAAAGCTGTCAAACCCAAACGCTGACGTTCGACTTCGACTTGCCCTAAAATGCTGACCGACTCTCCAGATGACATCGTAACAATAGTACAATTATCGAAAAAGTCAGGTAAAGTAGGTAAGTGAACTATCAAGACGTGAAACTAACGTTCTTGAAATTCCGCCATTACTAAAATCCTGATGTTTTGGGATCGGTTGTGGAAAGTTTGTATATGTGGTGAAAAACGATCATTTGTAGATTGGGTTGGTTAATATAAATCAACGTAGGAAATTTCCCCTTTAAATAAATGATGAATAATTCCCCCTCTTCGATGGGTTTACGACTGTTAGTAAACTTCCATATTTCAATTTGAACGTTTCTGTGATCAAACAGGCGCAGGAATACCGCCAAGATTACGTAAGTAATTTACCAAGTAAAACTTTATTCACCATTACTCTTCATCTGAGAAAGAAGTCGCTACATTGAGCAAACGTTGAAGTAATCGAAAATCTACGGCGTGCTTTGAGAATCCCAGAAATTTCAATTAAAAATTCAAGATGGAAAATATATCGAATAGAACGTTTACAAAATTCAAATCACTAGTAAGCTGAAAATACCTGTCGAAGGCGTAGCATCATTCAGAGATTGTATATCGACGACTCACGTTCAATCGAACAAAGATGAACAAGAAAAGAATTTTCTAAAACATTCTCAATAGAAATTATTTGACGATTGAATCGACGAAACGTAGAAAGAACGAAATATATCTAGGGGTTCGTATTGTGTACCATACAGAAGTGTAGCAGATGTACTGAATAGATCATAGGGATCTTAGCCAAGAAAACTTTGAATTGCAATTTCAATAGTTGCAATCGTAACAAACTTCAAAGACAAGAATTGGAATTAGATAAGTATTCAAAGTTCAATATTCCTGAAAGAAAACAAAGAAATTCACACGAATCGTTTTAGAGACCTGCAGAATCTATTTCAAAAAGCAAACTGGAGAAACATGCTCATATCCACCATTTTGGTGTAGAAGTTACTGTATCCAACATGCAAAGTCCTCAATCAAATCTACCATCTTTCCATCGCGGAGTTGGATATTTACAAGAAGATTCAAGAATAGTATTGACTGATTGGATTACATTTGAACATTCATAAGGAAATTTCGATCTCAGCTGATCTTGATTCAGGCAAAGCTGCTGTACAGTTTCCATTTAGTAATGAAAGCTTCTCCAACGAATCTCGCCGGAACTTGAAAAAAATCAAGTCCAATTGAATTTTTTCCAAAACTCCTTGAGTAATTATTTCGCCATAATTCGAACTAAAGATTGGTCTCTTTTTATCATTAATTCAACACCATGGTAACAAACCAGATAATATAACGTTTTATTGAACTGTCGGGGGCGAAAAAATCATCTAAACACGCGACATGTTTTAAAAATATAAAAATTTTAAAATAAATAAAAATTAGGTACACGAGAAACTTCGATCCATTTCATATCATACCTCGTCAAAGTTCTCGTTCGCGATAACAGTTTACAAAATAAATTACTCCTAAACAATAAAACTTTACAAACAATAAAAAAAAGATCAAAATATAGGTTAATCTAATTTTTTTAAAAAAGTAATAAATACATCGGTGAGTTTAAATGGGATATGCCTTTGGCAAGGAAGACTAGCGAATTGATCTCATCAGACTAGACGTTTTTTTTTTTTAGGTACTTCCAAACAATGTATCTGCCCAGGTTATCATCACCTCAATAGCTCGAATTTGATGAATGCTATCGAACAGGGCAGCTCCGGGTGTCGATTCGTATGTATCTTTCAAACAATGCAACAACGTAGGTCCAAATATGACGGCTAGATTATACGCGGACATGTTGTTGACGGTGGATTCGTTGGAGATTCGATGCAGATGCTGCATAACGGTCGATACAGCAGCGTAATAAGGTTTTGGTAACTTTGATAATATCTTGCGCAACTCGTCGATACAGTGAATTTTGTTTTTATCGCTCGAATCGGCTTCGTATAGCTTGGCAACTCTGTGGAAAACATTCATCGAACGTTATTTTGAACAAATGATGAGAAATTGGTAGAAACCAGTGATTGAAATATTCACCTAATGAACTCTGGGTAAAGTTCGAAGGTGAATAAAGGTTGAGGTAACTCTCGCAGATATAATTTCAACACATTTGCGATAATATTTGGATTGATATCAGTCAGACTGACGCTGTTGCCGTGTTTCTCGAACGCTTCGCATAATTGGTGAACTTTTGATTTCACAGCAGATACTCTATAAATACCCTGTAGGCGAAGAAGTCGTAAGTATTCGTGAATCGTCGATAGAACAGATCGTGTTTTGAAGTGAAGCTTACTTTGAGGTAGAGTCCATGAGATTCTACTTCTTTGATACATTTGGTGACGATAAATGGTACATCGGATTTACTAGCGTTCAAATGTTTCTCCAATTCTATTCCAAATATCGAACTGGAGTTCTTTAATGCTTTAAGACCCTGCAAAGAAACATCTCGTATTAATTGTACCTAGATTATTTTATTTTTCGTAAACAGGAGATGACGTACCTGTATTTTATCCGAATTTTTCAAATCTCTCATCTGGAGAACATATTGAGAAGCACTGTAACATTGAGAAATTAAGTAATTGTATTCCAAGCACGAAAAATGAGCTTTCAATCGATAAAAAAAAACTCACCTTTTAGTAAAATACAAAGCTAACTGATTGATCAAACGGTCACCTTCGATTACACATATCCTCGTATTTTGTCGAGCTGTACCAAGAATACAAACAAAGATTACTTCTTGATTGAAACTCTTTCGCGAATTACAATGATAACTCGCATCGATAATATGTTTCAACTCACATTGTACATAGTTAATGAGCATTTGAACAGAAGCAAACACTTCGGGACTAGCTACAGCGGGATATTTTTCCAAAATAATTTTCAAATTATCCAATACTTCGCCTAATCCGACGTGAATTCGTTTAATTCCCGAACTTTGACTACAAGCTGTAAAAATCAACTCATCATTATCGTTTCTTCACCAATTTGATGATTTACAAAACGAATACTTACTAGAAGCATGAAAGATTACCCTACTGAAATGTTTGAGTGATTTTTTGAACTGAACTAGAGTATTTTTCAAGTCGATGAATTCTTCGTTCGGCAGTGAAGTGTCTGATGCATTGGAATTTCGATTAGATTGCTTTTGATGAGACTTATGCTCCTTCGCAGAGCCACCCTTGCCGCCAGACATTCCTTTCAAGAATCCAGAATACATTAGATCGCCTGTAAATCAAAATATCGTACTGTAGATCGGTGTATTATTGAAATATTCGTCGATTACTCACTTTTCAATGAAAAAATGATGAGTTATTACATTTCTGTGTGATTCGATAGATGGATATGGATTCGGAGGTGTAGAATCACCTTATGCGTTTACAAGTGCCATGAAAACGATTACATTATTGAATATGTCTACGAGTTAATCAATTTTTTTAGCAGATATCACGATTTTTAATCAATTTTTACTAATTTTATTCGCGAAATACTACCGAATAAGTATACAAAAGTAAAGACAAAATTGTGGCAGCGCAAGGCCTACGCTTTTGTTGTAGAAAAAAATTGCGTTTGTAGGCAGCGCCATGTGGTGAATAAAAAAACTACTAAATTTTTTCATCTGCCAGTTGACGTCTGTAATTTTTCTACAAAATAATGAAATGAAACATATTTTGGGTTAGCATCAGCAGCTGCTCATCTACTTTTGGAAGCTGTAGGTATTGCTCATTTCTGAACTCACAGAGCAAAAATTGGCACTAAATGGAATAATATTGATATGTAAAGGTCTTACAATCAGCATTGAATAAGTTGCAAACAAATTTTCTTTAATCGACAAAATAATAAATACTTACAGAATATTACAAATGATAAAACAAACTCGACGTAGTCATTACATATACGCGAACATATTATTTACTACAAACTAAAAAAATTTACAACCTCTAAGATAAGATACGCCTAACGTAAAAAACCTAAGAGACGATTCAATTAACGGCAGTGTACTGAATAAAAAATAGGTTTTGGAAATTCTCCGCACATTGAATGTGATGAGCAACAAGATACATAACCAGACTAGATATAATTTGTATGCAGCTTTCATTAGTATATTTCCCAATCGATGACATATCACGAAGATCGCACCGAATCGATACCTATCGTTGTAATTAACCTAATTACATTAAATAGAATGGAATATAAAATAAAATTAACAGTTAACATATCACCATTTGCTATGAAAATACAACGTTTTCTAGGGAATTGAATTATTGTCATAAAAACGAATGCGATCTGCCCGAAGATGTTGTAGCAGCTGTGCTGCTGGTTTCGAAGCCGGATTCCGAATGGCTGCTCATTTCCGAGGTGCTGGATTGCTCCATTGGGTCGTAGTTTCGTTTCTCTTTTACTTTATACTCGGTTATTTGAATTGTGATATTGTTGATGGTGATATCTCTGGCTTGGGCTGTACTGCGATCGACGTTTTTCAATTTTGACCTGCGTAGAATTACGATTTGAAAAGTTGGTCGTTGCACGAGCTATATGTAACAACATAACTTACGGTCGCCATGTTTTTTTGAATTTTTTCTTCCTTTTACCATCTTTGTCTTTGCTTTCGTCTTCTCTTTTGATGGGTTTAGGCAATGGTGAATTATATTGTTGTACTGCATGTTGCGAAGCTAACACATTTACTTTCGGTTTCCTGTTTTCAAAACGCATTCGAGTTTAGATTTGTGAAATTAATCGTATCGAAATATACAGACGTGTAAGTATATTACCGTGTAGACGTCCCTTTGCGTATATCACACATTAGGCATTTAAAGGCTTCCGGTGCATTTCGATAAGTACATACGCTACAATCCCAATACGGTTCTTCGAAAGCTTTATGTTGCTTCTTACTTCTGCTGTGAATTGATTACAGTTTCATTATATCAGATAGTAAGCTCTAGTTTTCCATAAATACTCGAGTACTACTTACTTCATAACTGTCTACATGAACACCCATGTAGGTTGGATTATTTTTACACGTCTCTAGAAAAAACTAATCAATTTTCTACCATGCGGCACTTCATCGGACAAGTTTTGATTAAACGGAAATCTGTAGATGATAAAACACAAACGATTACTATGTATACGAAGTAATATTCAACGAAATCGATGCAAAAAGTTCCAGACGCTATCAGCTGATTGCATATCTAATAGTCACGTACTACAAAGTTGACTCACCATCGTTTGAAGAGAATGATTATATCGTTTGTCAACTATTCGCGAACGGATTTACGAAAAATATCATAACAGAGTTTGCTAAAAGCGATTAATTATCGATATGGTTGTAATATTTTATCAAAGTAAGCTTTTAATTCATTTTTTTAGCACTGAAAGCTCTCAACTTTTACGAATTTGTCGAATTTTGAGTTCGATTTTGTTACCTTTTTTTCTTTTTCCGAACAAGGAGTAATGATATAATGAGAATACTGGATCGTGTAATATCATGTGTTGGCACACAACGGTCTGTGGTGGGGGGCTGTCGCAGGACGCAGTCAAATTTATTTCCGAATGAGGTCGTAATAGTCGTAACGAATATTAATTAAATTAATTAATTGTGAAAATTTTCGAAGTTCAGAAAGTCAATAGAAATCTAAAGATTTTTCCAAGTCCAAAAAAGTCTGGCAAAATGTCTAAAGATCAGCATTATCTATAAAATCTTCCAAGTTCAAAAAAGTCTGGCAAAACTGAAAGTCAATACACTTTTTGCAATATTGCAGCTTCTAGAAGACCTACGAAGTCGGGTAAAGGATATTTAAAAATAGGCTATATCGATATCGAGGCTGTAGAATTCAAATTTAGTATTCGTTTCAAGCAATGTTGCCAACTTCGCAGTTCGCGAGATAAAATTTCTATCTCACGAAGTGGGCAATCCTGAAATTTTTAAAATAATAAATTTGAATTCTACTGCCTCGATGTAGCCTACTTTGAGTTGACCCTTCACTCAACTTCATAGGTCTTTTGGAAGTTGCAATATTGTAAAAGTACCAATAAAAGTCACGTGATCGAGACTTTGAGATAGCTAGCATTCTGATTGGTTGAAATTTTGACCGCTAATATCTATGCGAATACTGTTCCGATTTCAAAACTGAAGCGAGATTTGGAATCGTTGGGTTCGACTCTGTTTCTGTCACTCTAGACGCCTGGATTGCCCATTTTCGATTTTTTTTTTTGCAAATTTTGCAAAAAAAGTGACCAACGTGCAGATTTGCTACATATTTAAATATTCTTATTTTATCGGCTGATTGAGTTGAACTTGGGTTTATTGGCCAATTTGAGGTCGCTGATTACTATTCCGAGACCCATTTTGCTAGGTTGAGCCTGGTTGCCGAAATATGACCATTTTCCAGCTCGAAAATAGGGTAAAAGCGACCCGGAATTCCTACTTATACTAATCATGTATTCATATTTTCAGACTCTCAATTGCTATCATCATGTGAACATATGCCATATGGAATCTTACGAACTTTTATCATGCCATAGGAGTCACCAACGCCGAAAATTGAAGACAAATTCGTGATCAGCAACCTCAAATTAGTGGTAAACGACCTCAACCCATCGTTAAACAGCCCAATACACCGGAGAATACCAAAACTAAGCTGGAGCAATTCGTCTAAATAACCAGAATCTAATTTCAATCTCTTGTTGAATAAATCCGTCAACACCGGAGCCATCGACGACCGAATCAGAACTTGTAATTTGCCTATATGCGAAAAATCTCCCAGCCACAGTAAGTTTGCATTTTCTAGCATAGCTTGGAAGTTTCGTAAAGCGAAAAAGAGACGACATGGGCATAAGGAACCCAAAATAAGCGCTGTTTCTAGTCTGTGCCGTGCGTAGTTATCCGTCTTCGACAGTCGTGCAGAGATCTATTTTGAAAAAGAAATTCGTCTTCAAATTGACCCATCTTTTTTTCGCAGTCTTTTACCTTGTGTATTTTTTCGCTTATTATTGTTGTTTTATTTTAAAAATAAAAAAATAACTAAATCTGTAATGTTCGTTTTTTTTTTAAAAAACGATTATCTATTACAGCATCTCCTCACCCCTTCCAAAAATAACCAGTAAAATATTCATCAAGTTCACCGTTTATTCCAGTGCAAAAGAATTACATTATGCTTAGTTTTGTAGATGAATGTTGTATGCGTAGTTTTGTTGATTAGGGTGGTATTGGTTTAGAAACGGTATAGTTTACTTCTCGCAGGTAAAGTATTTGTATGAAATCTATATAAGGAATCGGAGCAGTACGGAGTTTCAGTGCACCACTTTCCGTTGAACTGACATGACTGTGCTGCTCCGCGGAGAGCACTCTTCAGGCTGGCTTTTGAATTATTTAAATTAATTCTGAGCAAGAAGACGCTTCTTGACAAATTAGATTGGAATGCTGATTCCATTATCTCTAGGTGAGTCAGTGATATGTGACCATACCTGAGTCACTGTACATGATTCACCTGTTCAAGAGATAATAAAATAGGCGTTTCAATGCTCCATGCAAGACGACCTCTTATTGGTTGATTTGTGTCCCACTATTTTTGGTATTCGCCCTATCAGAGAGAAGTAAACTATAAAGTATACTTCTCGCAGGTAAAGTATGGGCATGAAATCTATATAAGGAATCGGAGCAGCACTGAGTGTCAGTGCACCGCTGTCTGTCAGTGCACCGCTGTCTGTCAAACTGGCATGATGTGCTGAGTCTTCAGGTTGGCTTTTGAATTATTCAAAACAACCTTGTGCTTAACTCATCATGCTACGATTGACTAATGACATTGGAATGTTGATTACTTTACCTCTTGGTGAGTCATTGTTGATTTGTGGCTATACCCGAGTCACAAGAGAAACATGATTCACCTGCAATGAGGTAATGGAATGAACGTTTCAATACTCTGCTTCTGATTGGTTGGTTTTGTGTAGTGGTACTTTCCTACTCTAAGGTACCGTACATATTACACAACTCCAATATCAGGAAGTGGTGCACTATGTTCACCCAATCAGGGAGAAGTAAACTACACTGTTCAACATGACGTCATGCTCAGCTCTTTGTACTAACGTTATAAAAAGCTATGTATGACGTCATGCAGAACGGTGTAGTTTGCTTCTCGCTCATTAAGTGTGTACCTAAAAGTATATAAGTAAAAACGCGCCTGGGGTGGGTGGTCGGTGGGCCGGAGGTGGTAACGATTTAACGATTCTAAAACACTCTTCCCCCCCCTCCTTTACAATCTTCTATTCCTTTCGTGGACAAATAAGATTGCATTTTTGGGGGGAAGAATACCCCTTGGTGGAAAAACTTGTCCGTTGGGGGGTAGATTACCCCTTGGAGAAGTAAAAAAGATAGATATTAAAAATGATAAATAAAAACGATAAAGCTTGTAGGGGTATTATTTATTTTGAATTCATATTGATACATAAGACAGATCGTTAGTAGGTAAGTACTAATCTAAGAATAGAGTGATTCTATAATTCTTCATATTTCAAACAGTTTGTAGAAGCTTTTGCACAACTGAAAAATTGAAGGAGTTAATCATTGTAGCTCCTTCAATTTTAGAGTTAGGCCAGACATGAATACAATTCATTTAAAAGTTTCAAGTTTCGCAACATCGAATATTTCGTGTAAGAGTCGATAGCATACCCTGCCCCTGCTCAACTCCTATGTTTTTTTAATGGAAGTTGGGCGAGGAAAGGGTAAGGAAAAAAATTTGCGTAATCGACTCTTTAAAAAATGGACAACAACACAGAACTTTGTTTCGGTAGGTACAACTTACGCTACTACATAACACGACAGAACACGTCATAATTCAAAAGTTTACCGTCGCCTCATCACACTGGCAACGTTGCAAAAATCACAATCGTCTCGAGCATTTAAAAATAATTCGCGAATATACATAATTACGACAATCAAGATATCGGACAGGAATTCCTTCAGCAGCAATGAGTCTCCGAGGGTAAATTTTGTGCGGTAAAGATGGATGTTGAAATATACGTTGGCTGATGGAACCGGAACAACGTTTCACGTGTTTTTTACCATTGGTATTTCGCGACAGTGTCGTCAATGGAGACAGACTGGTAAGAACGCAGGTGCAGCATAGTTCTTGTAAACTTGGAACTGAAACAGAAACGGTGTAAATTAAAAAAGGATGAATTTTGTAATTAACCTCTATTCGACTTTAGTAGCCATTCATTACGTTTTTAAGCAAAGGTCTACATGACAATTCACAGAAACTTTCGCGTACACCGGATGCTTAATAATATCTGGCACCCCTTCTGACATTTTGTTCACAAATTGGTTACATTTGAACCAAACTGACCAATGAGAGTATGTTTTATTTTATTTTATCAATGCTACCAACTTTTGAGCAAAATGTCACGGGGCGCCGGATATTTTGGGGAAAACCACGATAATTACTCCAAAAAAAATGAGCCGAAAATGAAGGTAAAACTACGCATCAAAATTCTCAATTTCGGAGCATCCAAAAGCCGTTGGATTGGCTAAGTTTATTATGACGCAACAGATTTTTCTTTGAAACTGCTATTTTTTTTAAAATTACAATTTGTAATCGCCGTTTTAATTGTTTTTCAAGTCCAAAAAAGTCTGACAAAATGTCTAAAAGTTGATTTTTCAAGTCGAATTAAAAATATAACTTTTTCGTTTGACAAAATTTCCAAAAGTCAGTATCATCTTTGAAATCTTCCAAGTTCAAAAAGTCAGTGGAAATCTCGAAAAATGGACAAAAACGAGATACATAGATCCACTCTTTAAGCGGACATATTGGTACATGGATATGTCTTTTCAAAAATCAAAAGTTTTCAAAAGTTTAACAAAAAATCCCCGCCATTTTTGGAAATCTGAAAACTTTTCCAGGTCCAAAAA
>FIZU01011236.1:0-19973 GCA_900064475.1 Pseudococcus longispinus | reverse complement strand
AACGAAATCGTTTCGGAAAACTCAGCCGCATAAATAAATTGCACGGACTATAAAAAATAACAAAATTTTGATTTTTTTTGTTTCCTTGGAAATGTTTTTCTAAATAAGTTTTAAAATGTCAAAAACGTTGAAAAATGGCAAAAAAGACGAAATCTTGATTTTTTTCTGTTCCATATTTCAAAACTTTTTCCAAAAAAGTAAAAAAATGTTTTAAAAATGTTAAAAAATGACAAAATTCTGTTTTTTGCCCCAAATTCAAAAATTTCTTCCATAAAAGTTGAAAAAATGTAAAATATCATCAATATTCCAAATTGATAATATTTTTAAATTTTTTTAATCTAATTTTTCAATATTCATTAGATTTTAAAAATTTTTAAAAATTACGAAATTTCGATTTTTTCTTTCCCTAATTTGAAAATGTTTGTACCTTATTAATGCTTGATGACACATCAACACATCAAAACAAACATTTGGGGGGTAATGGTTAAAATCGGTTCATTGGGAGAGGCTGGAGAACTGTCAAAAGGGTTTTTTGGAGATTTTCCCCCTTCAATTTTGAGAAGAGCCTGTATGTGTACCCATATGAAGTGCTCTTACCGAGTACTATCATCATTAGCCACTTTTTTCACAATGTAAGTTGGGACACCATTGTGTTGTAATCTAGTTTATCCAACGAAACAATTAATTTTTCACCGAGGTATAATTGATATTTACAAACTTATGTAGACAAATTAACTCTGTTTTTACAACAGCACAGCCACCGGCCTCGATATTTCCAAAGTTTCTGAAAATGTTTTCTCTAGCCATCTTTCCCAATCCCTTACTACCTACGCTGTCAACATTCCAACTATATATTTCTACGATCGCACAGTTTCGATCTCCTAAAATTTGACGTCTGTAACTCATAAATTTTATCGTGGCTGTTCACAGGGCTTGGTCTTCGGATCTACTTTTTGGAATCTCATTATAAACGATTCAAAGTCGAAATTGATGTTAGCTTGAACGTTTGGTTTTTTGCATACGCGTATGATATCATCGTATGATTGTAATTGCTGTAGCTGATTACACAATAAAACCAGAAAAACTTACAAATAAGACCCTAAATGATACCAATTCTTGTCGTAATACAGCAGAACTAAAAGCCAATCTTGAAAAATGTTAATTTATATTATTTATGGACAGAAAACTTCATTCCCTCTCCATTCATCAACATCAATATCAGTCACCATTCATAAATTGATGAAAATCTGACACCTGGCACTACACCTGCAGGGTACAAAAAACATCGATGGTCAAAACAAATTTATTACGAATTTTTGACTCAGTGATTAACCCCTCTTCAAATATTATTCTTCCTCAGCTTTTTGGCAGAAGGAAATTCTTTTGAAAATTTGACTTTATGCAAATATAAAAATATTGATTCAGTGGTTCAAAAAAATAACGAGTAGGTACATTTCACTGGGGGTTCGAGTTCTAATTTCTCCAGAAGTGGTATTTGCAACAATTTTCCTCAAATTTTACACTTTCTTTCCTCATTATAAGTTATAACAATTTACATAAATCATTTCTCAATGGAAAAAAAACTACTACTCGAAAAACTCTAATCACGTCAGTTCGAATTCTCAATACAGATACAAATACACTTGAACTCTGCCAACGTGACCAGTTACCACCTTTACCCATACCCGCGAACAAATCCAGATCGCTGTTTTCATTATTACTATAACTCGGCTACCGCATTATTTCCATCAATAACCGATAATTATGTCAGAAGATCGAGCACCCAACTTGATCTCGTGTCTCTCGCCCATACCCGGCACCATAAGATTACCCGTTTATAGAAACCTATACGCACACGTATTTCGAATTTTTGGAATTTTGAAGGTAAATTGTAGCATAGAAAAGCAAAGAAACCGGTTTAAATACGGAAAGTATGTTAATTCACCACCACCGAAATTCCAAATTAGGAAAAAGTGCCTTCCAGCGAATATCTAACGGTACTCCCTTATGTCTCGGTACTTATCATTGAAATACGAGTACGCTGCACAGTAGACATTATGCTCGCACTGCTTTAATTTTCAATAGTCTCAAGATTATCGATTGTAAGAGTTTCACGTACCTGCTACGAGACAAGGCGTATATAAAACGTCAAGTTATATAAATTTTTTTCTATCGTACGAGTATACCAATTGGAACCATATCTTTGGTATCGAACACCCATAAACTCGTCTACGAGGGCCCATGATTGTTACTTTATTCACGGTTCATCTTCCATACGTAAGTATTCTGATAGTCATACTCGTAGGTATTGTAGAATAGATGAAATGATGCAGAATGGTGGAGGAGGGGAGGGGGTTCTATATCATAATTATTCCATACTGTGATTTTACGCTACATCGTATCGTATCTACAGCTGTCAACGTGTTTAGCATAATTTAAAAGATAACTGAAATATTCTCAAAGTTACGTGTTGCGGAATAAGAAATTATATTAATTTGCTGTGCGTTGAACTCGGAGTCGTTGTTTTTCACCTTCCAAGACGTTGGAACGGACCATCGTCCGTAGGTATGGTATAGGTAGATATAGGTACTCGCCATAGGTGTGTCTAAAAAAGTCGAAGTTGGAGTTTATCGAGTCTTCTGGCGCGGTAATTGTTATTAGTGGTTAGTCGAGTCGAACCAGCGACGTTAATGGATCAGAAATCAATACCTAGGTACGGGACGAGAAATTCACAATCTTCGAAGTGTATTAGAATTTCGCGCCTGTTTAATAAAATTCGATCGTTTCGAATACGTACGCGAGTAGGTACCATTATAAAATACATAGTATCATAATTCGTTGACCGATTCATTCACCTCGTGCCGGTCCTCCATTTAAATTACGCAATGCGAATACTTCGATTCCACCCATTTAATTCATTTTCACTCGAATGCTCTCGAAGAAACCATTAAAATCGTAGATTTATGTGCATATAATTCGTATATACGCGAGCACAATAAATGTGTACATACGAAACAACGTGTAAACCTAAAGAAAGGCACGCCAACGCGAAATAGATCTTTTTTTTTGGAGTACCTACACGCAGGATAAGTTTAGGTATTCTTTATATACATCGTGTTACATGCACTCGAACCATTCGTCAACATCTTAAATACACACCGCGCCGCGGTAATAAAATGTAAATTAAGATGAAGGTGAAACAGAGAGACAATGATGTCAAAAAGACCATCTTGATGTTTCGTTATGTAATTCAATTACGCGGTTAATTTCAACGCCGACGTCTACCTACGCTGATAAGCGCATTTATCAGTAAATCACATTGTTTACACCGCACTACATCGCATCGTCGAGTCGTTTTTCTACGTACACCACGAAAAAATCACAACAGTCGTGAACGACGAAGAGAAAAAAAATACCCGATGTGCTATTTTTTTCCTCTTTTTTTTCCTTTCTTCGTACATTGAAATGGTAATCTGTTCGGAAAAATCAAACCGCATCTGCATTTCAATTAACAACATAATTAAAGTGTACGTGAATTCGCCAGCATTCTTTCGTATAGCATTGAGGCACGTTAACAGGGTTAACACGAGCAATAACTAATTAGTAGCTGTACCTACGAGGTTATTGCCATCTTGTTGTGTATAGTGATAGTTTTGAAAAAATTCGTTGTTTCAACAAAGTTTAAGGTAGGCGTTGTAAGATGAATACCTATTAACGAAGTTTTAATCATATCAGTTTCACGATACTTCGACGGATATCGTTGGTGTAAATATTTCAAGAGCATTGTTCAGGTATATTTGAAGTTCTCAGATGACGAAAATATCTCCACACCGAAGAGGTGTCAGCTTCTTTGGAGAATTTCGTCAAATATTTGATGGTACGTAGAAAAACAGTTTTTTTTCTAGGATTCTTTCTCACTTTTTGCATAAAAATCGTATCCAAACCAGAAATGAATCTCGGATTCGAAATCAGCGTTAGAAAAAACCTAGAAAACGATATACATGACGATATGTTATCACTATTTAATTTCTACCCCTACAACCCCCTACCCCAATGAAAATCTGATTGATATTTTAACTGGTATAGTATTGTCAATTCAACAACCCTACATTTTAATGTAAATAATTAAAACACCTTGAAATTCTTACTCGAAGTTCAATTTGATTATTCAACAGCTGAACAGATATATTTAGTGTGGGTAGGGGGGAGGGGGGGTAAGGTTCGAAAATGATAAAAATGCTTCATGTATATGGATTTCAAGGTTTTTGGACGTGCTGAGTTCTAAAATAGATTTTGTTTCACGATCAGAAGGCTCATACAGGGTGACTCCATAGAAAATCATGAATCATTGAAAAAGAAAAAAAAACTTTCAATGCAAAAAATCTACAAAACTAAGCCTTCTAGAAAAAAATCAATTGATTATGACAGAAAGAGAGTTTCAAGCTCTACAAGTTTGATTCTAAGCACCTTTTTCATAGGGGCCTTGGTTTGACCAGAAAATCTATATTTATGGAAAATTTAGCTCATAAACAAAGTTAGTAGAAAGGCTGACTTTCCTATAAACATGGACTTTCTGGCCAAACTAAGGGTCTTATGAAAAATATGCTAAGAATCAAACTTGTAGAGCTTAAAATTCTCTTTTTGCGTAAGGCGATTAGTTTTTTTCTAGGAGGTTTAGTTTTCGAAATTTCTGTAGTAAAAATTTATAATGTAAAAATTCACATCTTTTGAACTTTGACTGCAAAAATCACCAAAACTAAGCCTTCTAGAAAAAACCCAATCAATCAAGTTTCAAAAATAAAATTTCAAGCTCTATAATTTTAATTCTTAGCATTTTTTTTTTTGTAAAATCGTCAGTTTGGCTAGAAAATCCATTGTTTTTATGAACATGCACTCAGAATAAGACCAGGTTTCGCTTTCAAGTTGGAAAATTCCATCAGAGTCAAAAATTTCCAACTTTTAGCTTCCTTCCTCCAACCGCCCAGGTAGATTTCAATTTATTCTTTCTCATGAAATTATTTTGATTATGAGTTGGATTTCAAAAGAGAGTATACTGATTGCTCTTCCGAAACAAATGAAAATGTTTAATTTTTATACTCGATCAAATTAATACCAATTTTACAGACGATTGGGTATAGAACTAACCTTGCACTTCGTAGTTATAAACGTACCTAGACGAAATATGAACCGCAGCCATCGATTAAAGCATAAAATCTCACGTTCCATAACGCGGTTACCTATGCCATGTTTTCCATAAAGCCAGCATCAATGTATCTATACTGTATACGTTCTCTTATGCATTCACGCGTCATTGGTAGCACGATTTTGCATCTATTACACACTTATGGAAATTTTAAAACAAACCACATTTCGTAATATAGAAAATAGTCATTTCGAAGAAAGTCTTCATCATTGTGTGATAGTTATTATACCTATCTATTTGGTTCTAATATCTACCAATACAGATAATTACTTTTAATTCATGGGTCTATGTACGAATGTTAAAAACAATAATGCAAGTCATTCGATCTCGTTTCTAATTGATCTATCAATTTAAAAAATGGATAAGTAAACGTTATTAATTAAAATGCAGGTGAGTTTTATTGATGTTTTAGGTTCTCGTTTGAAGAAAATTCGTCTCACATTTTGATTTTACTTTTTACCACTATAGCACTACGTGCCAAGACTAACATATTATGTAGATGATTAGTTACGTAAAATGTTAAAGGTCAAAAAGAATCATTTCTCAGAATCATGCGGTGGTAACCTTTTAAAACCACCTGAAGATAAATTGTTTTAGAATTATTACTTTTCTTCTCTGAGACAGGGATGTGTGGAGGTATAGGTAGATGTAGGTACAAGTAGATAGGTATACATATGATGTAAGTGAGAAAGCAATCGAATGCTGAGGGGATAATTAATTTTCAAACAAATACTTCTAATTTTACTCTCCTGTCTTTATTTTTAATATGACAAAAAAAGTGTAAAAAAAATGAATGAAGACTAAAATTTGTCATAAATCCGAAAAAACACGCGAAAAAATGAAATTTTCTCAAAAATTCAACGAAACGCAAAATATCATCAAAAAACATGCAAACAGTAGAATGAAAGAATAAACATTGAAAACAAAATTGTTCAAAATGCATTAGGTACCTCAACTGAGAAAAAGGGCCTATCAAGATCAAAACTTGGATTTTCACTTTTTTAAACTTTCTGATAGACGAAGATATGATTTTTCGAATGAAATGAACCATCGATTTTTGGTTTTATTATAAAAATGTCTCAATTTGCTTTTAAAAAAATGAAAAATTTCAAGTTATTTTCAAATAAATCTTATTACTTTCCCAAATTTTCTTACCCAAGTCAAATTTTTTCAAGTGAAAATGCAATTTTGTAATCATATGCAAAAGTAGGGTGGTTGGGGGGCTCACCCTCCCTCGCGAGAGATTAGCTCCCAGGCAAAATTTCGAGCATAAGAAAATAAAATGAATTTATGCCAAAATTATAGCTCTCCTTTACAACTGAAATATTGAAAAAAATTATGAAATTTCAGCAGTAAAATGTCTCTTTTTGTAAAAGTTTGAGCTGGCTGAAGTAAAGTTACTTCTTTTCATCAAATAATAGATATTTTTTCAATTCCACATTCAATTACGTTTTACCATGGATATGTCTATAGTTGGAGGCAATCTGAAAATTTTCTCCATTTTTTGGTCGATTTTTCATGTCCATGAATTCCGTCACGAAATTCCTTGACGATGACTTTTAGGCATTTTGTCAGATTTTATTGGGCTTAGAAAAAATTTTCAGATTTCCATTGACTTTTTGAACGTAGAAAATTTCAGAGATGATGCTGACTTTTAGAAATTTTGTCAGACAAATAATTTAGACTTTTTGAATTAAGAAAATTTTGCAAATCAGGGTAACTTTCCGAAATTTTATCACGCAGACTTCTTGGATTAGAAAAATTTCAGATATTACGCTGACTTTTAGACATTTTGTCAGACGTTTTCGAACTTGAAAAATTTCAACTTTATGACTTGGAAAATTTCAAAAAAAAATTCAAATTCAACTTTTAGACATTTTGTTGAACTTTTTTGAGTTTGGAAAAATTTTCAAATTTCTACCAACTTTTTGTACTTTGAATTGGATTTTAAAAATTTTTCAAAAAAATTCCATTACAAAATTCATTTACGAAAATCCATTACATTGACTTTTGTCCGACTTCTTTACATTTACACTTGGAAAATTTTTCCAGATTCAAATGACTTCTTGGACTTGAAAAATTTCAGAGATCACGCTGACTTTCAGACATTTTTCCTTAGATACCTACTACCCTCCTTGAAAGACATTTGTTGATTTGTTTCCAACCTTTTCATTCTTTGAAATTTCAATTTTGTAGTCGTTTAGCTGGGTAACTTAATGAATTTAGTTGTTTTGAATTTTTCCTAACGTTTTGCTACTCCTCCATTTATACTAAAGGCTTTGGTAAGTTCTGTATCCCTATGAATAATGCCCCGTTTCGCCTCGGTTTGTAATAGAGAAAAGGAAAATTGCCCCTCAGACAGAATTACATTATTAGTCGAAAAAATTAAATTGGAATGGGAAAATCTGGAAAGTTGGTGAAGATTTTTGAAAAAAAAGTTGGAAAAGATAGGCAATTTTTTGAAGAACTGATTCTTTAAAAATTTGTTTTCGCAGGATAGGTCCTTTTTTCCATTCCAAGTCACATATTCTTACGTATACAAGTCCAATTTCACTAAGAATTTCGTTCATGGGCAGACCAATGACCTATTCATCCTTAGACCACCTCTGCCATCGAAAAGCACCAATGAAAATTCATTTTCACCGACCAAAAATTATTCAAGATTTCGAATGGAACCCTCGCCGTGAGATAATATCAACCCAAATGATCTTTCACATGTCATCAATCATTTAACTCGTATACATCAACTTTGAACCGAAATCGTAATACGGTATTGTCTTCACAAATCGTCACAACAAGATGAATAATCGAATATCTTAATAAGTTTAATTTACAAATACGGTTTTATTGTTCACTTTCACTCATTAATATAGCTCCTATTAATCGTTCGCATTTCTCACATGACAGATTGTTTTCGCCAAAGAAAAAAAATATTTTCAGTTATTGCTTTAATGTAAAAGCGTATCGACCACTATGCTTGTGGTATGTTATGCCAGAGTAAAATATAATTATATCGATTTAATTTAAATGCATAAAATTTATGCTGAATTTAAAACACGATGAATCATCGATTTCTTTGAGATAATTTTCGAAGAGTTAAAATTACACATCATTCTTATATTATGACACATGGACATGTAATAAGTACTCGAGTCAACTCGTGCAACGTAACTTCTTTCATTCAGGAAAAAAAAAGTGAAAAAAAACTAGTAGAATTTTCTTATAAAATTGCAAATTTCCTTCTGAAATTCTCATATGTACGACGTACGTACAAAGTTATCTAAAAACCACTCGAGAAATTAATATTTATCGAAATTATGCAAACCTATCTGGATATCGAATATCTTCTAACTGAATTAATTACGAAGCCAATGCCGAGACCGAGACCATCGTGACGTAGAATTACTTAATATTTTATTATCCGAAATGCATAATTGAAAACGTCACAATCGGTTATCTAGTACCATCGACCGTTATCAGTGAAACATTCAAAACAGCCAACCGACTTGGTCCAGTTATACTCGAATAGTTGCACAATTTAAAGAAGGAGCAAAACGTGTCGATGAGTTCTCTCTATCACGCCGAACCGTTAAAAACGACTTACCTAATTCTTCTTTAACGGATGTCTTTTCAAATGATACCTATCGGTTTCATTAATTACACTGTTCGAATCGGATTCCCTATCGAATGGAAAGCTCAACAGATGAATAAATAAAATTGAAATGTTTTGAATTAAGTATGCTTTTTTTTTTGGTAACTTATACCTACAGCACGTGAACAATTGGTAAAAATCGATAATCGTCAACGAAGCCTGCAGATATTCTCGAATTACGAAACCACACACGAAAATTATTAAAACGACCTTGGTAATCGATATTATGATTTGGTAATATATCGATCATCGATTATACACAGACAGATGAGTAGGTAGATTTTGAAAGAAATTTTTTTCCATATGCAACATCCATATAAGAGGCAACTTCGATAAAAGTACACGTCCCATTGAGAACACGTTAAAATATGCCGATTAACTTTCATTACCTTGTTGGGTATTCGCAGAGGAATATATTTTTTTGGCTTTCCAACAGGTAGGTAAGCGTTGAGCTGGTAAATATAGTAATATACTCGGAACGTATAAAAATAGAGAAATTACATATGGCGGATCGAATAAAATGACGTTCAATGAGAAGTATACACTTATCGAATACATTTGACGAGAAATCATGGAAAATGAAACGTAAAAAATATTTTCGTTCGAGATTCTACAAATATGATATTTTTCAAAATCGAAAATATCTGAAGAGAAAAAAAATGTAGACGATTTGATACGTACGTTTGAAGGTACGCGTTTGTTACTTTTTCTACAGAGTCTGCATCAGACATCCGGTAAATGATGGCAACTTTTTTGTATGTACGCAGACCAGACGCATAACTTCATATCCGACCATCTTGGAATTTTAACCGCGATAGACATTCTTCAGATTTATTCATATTACTGTCGAGGTAAATTCGCGACGAGATGTTTCAGATGGAAAAAATTCATACAGATGTAGATGCTGGATCGACGTGTTTAATGGTAGCACCGCCATCGCCAGTTGTCTGGTTTTATTTTAAATTATGCAATATTGGTTGGAGTTGTGAATTTGTAATGTAAGGTATCTAATTATCGTAAATGCTAAACGGATAGTCGAGTTGGCAAATTTTTGATATGAAAATTAGCCAGGTAGTTTTAAGTATCCACATTTTTTACGGATATTCATCAATTTTGCTCGTATGTACCTACTCCTTTTATGTATCGACAAAAGCAAATTTAAAAATAGGCATAGACTCTCATAAAGATAAATTGTTACTGAAGAAGAGATATTTTTTAAAAATTGATTTAAAAATGTCAAATTTTAGCTTTTAAAAAAACTAAAAAAAATTTGATTTAATGAATTCGAACTGAAGAAAAATGGAGCTTTTGTAAAAAGGATTGCCCCTTGTCTTCTAATAGAAAATCTGAAAATTTGCAATACTCAAATTACTCATTTTTTGTGCACACTTGATTTTTTTTAATACTTCGTGCTCGGCCTTCGAGCCATAACTTCTCTAAACGAAACTTCAATTACATACTTTAAAATCGAATTATTTTTCCAATCAAAAAGATGACAGAAAATGTGAAAAAAATGTTGTTGTTTTTTTGAAAATTAAGATAAATTTTTGAATTAATGTTGGACATGAAGAATTTCCGTTTCGACGCCATTGAGTTTATTCTTTCATTGCAAATACCTACAGTGTTACTTTTTTTCTGGCTAATGGGTAAAGAAGAAGGGCTAAAGAAGTAGACAACTTTTTTCATCATCCCTACGCTTCAAGTCTAAACAGAAAATGACTTAATTCGATCGAAATTCTGCGACCTGGTCATCGAGCTCGCACAAAAAATACATAAAATCTCAAAATTCTAAACGATTTTTCACTCCATTGGTCATTTTTTTGAGTTACCATCGATAACTTAGAATAAAATTTTAAATATGATCATTTTTTCATATTCTGTATTCGTTATTCGAGGGGAAAATACAAGAAAATGGCACTTCATCAAAAAAATCGTCAGAAATGCATTTTACCCTCTGGATTTTTTTTCTCAAAAAATTGTACCATGGACTAAAAAATTGACTGAACGAAACTAGGGCAGCAATTTTTCGAAAAATCACAATTTTTGGTTAAAAATAAGCATTTTTGTCGTATTTTTCTACATTTTTGAAAAATTTCTGAAAAATAATAAAAATTTAACTGTCAAAACCTTAAAATTAGCGATTCTCTGACATTTGGTGATGAAAATAATCCCTAAAATCTTCACATCTTCTTCTCCGCAAAAAACTATTTAATCTCATCACGGAAAAAATACGTAGAAATGATATTTCATTTTTTTAAAAAGTCGAAATCACATCAAAGTGTCTATCTGGATTTTTTTGGAAATCGGTGATTTCCATGACCTTTTTTATACATAGAATTTTTTCTGGAAAATTTGTGTGAGTAACTATAAAACAACAAAAATTCTTCTGGATCCCCTCCCCCTCCAACACGGCATTCTCATTTCCATACTATCGATGAAAGTATAAAACATAGAATATGCTTTTGTTCTTTCTGCTATGTCAAACTGAAGTGAACATTCCAGTCTGACATAATCTCTGACTTTATAATTAATTGTAAGTTCAAAGAGTCGGACAGAATGTTATCATGTCTCGTGAAATGTTCAAAAGTCAAATTTTGAAACAATCCAAACTTTTCCAAGTTCAAAAGTCAACTAATACTTAATAAAATTTATCAAAATCGAAAAAGTCAAAATTTCTGAAACTTTCTAAGTTCAAAAAATCGTTTGAAATGTGAAAAATTTTTCAAATTCAGGAAGTCTAAAATAGCCTGACAAAATATCTGAAAGTCAGCCTGATCTCTAAAATTTTCAAATCCAAAAGGTCTGAAGTGTTTCTCTGACAAAATGTATAGAAATCAGCATGATCTCTAAAAACATTTTCAAGTCCAAAAAGTGAATGAAAATTTGAAAATTTTTCAAATCCAAAAAAGTTTGACAGAATGTCTGAAAGTCAGCGTGAACTATGAAATTTTCCAAGCCCAAAAAGTCTGCCTGACAAAATATCGGAAAATCAGCATTATTATCTCTAAAACTTTTCAATTTCGAAAAGTCAATGAAAATTTCAAAATTTTTCCAAGTCCAAAAAAGTCTGTCAAAATGTCTAATAGTCAAAATGACGGAATTTCGCGTCTTTTTTGCTGGTTTGGTCATCGCAAATCATATCCTATGCTAAAACACGAAAAAAATTCAAATCAATTACAACTCAATCTGAATTTTGCCCAATAAAATATCAAAAATCCACGATTTCAACATCCATTACTTTTCTATAACCTAATTTTTTTGCATATCCACGACTTTTTCATGACTTCCATGACCTTGCAGACATCTAGCACATTTCTGCCCTTTCAAAATCCTCAAAAAAATCAACGTGTGGAAGAAAAGACATTGTCATGGCAAAATACGAATTTTATAACAAAAACGAGCATTTTTACTGTTTTTACACATTTTTTGAGAAATTCCTTGAAATCCCTAAGAAAAAAAATCCCCAAGAACTTGTTTGAAATCTCAATAAATATGAAAAACCTCAAGTTTGGAAGAAAGACTGCAACCAAGCTGTAACTTGCAACTTCCCTGGCAAACTGGCAACGTGGTAGCTGAAATCGATCACATTTTGACTTTTTATTTCAATGAAATTAAAATAATTTAATATGGTGATTGAACAAAAAAAGTGAATAAACATTATTAAAAAAAATTCAAAATTAATTTATTACTTTTGGCATTTTTTATTTCAAGTGCCTGCAGTTGCCAAGTTGCCTTGCCAGTTGCAGTCTATGTAGGTTGCACAAAGATTAGCACCACTGGCATAGATTCGATTGGAAAATTGAAATCACATTTTTGAAACAAAAGATAGTGAAAATAAACGATCATTTTTCCAACTCGAAAACAAATCGTACCAGATGAAAAATATTAAACACCATAAGACCGGTTTCACGCTCTATTTTCATTTAAAATGAAAAAAATTACGATATCTGTAATTTTGAAAAGAAATTATTATTCGATTTAGGATTTCTTTCCTATAGGAAACACATTTAAAACTGGTAATTCTAGGAACAATGACGCAGACACGAGGTATCTTCCGCAGAATTTCTTTATCTGCTCTTAAATTCGACGATATTTTCATATTTATATCTATGTAGCATTACATTCAAGAGTTTTTTTTAAACGCATTAATTTTAATATACAAACGCAAATCAGCTGAGGAAAAATCATTTGGTAAGATTTTCTTTCTGATTTTACTTTCTTTTTGCGACGACACGACACGCGATAAATAAACGGTTAAAAAATTCAAAAAATTCGAATAAAATTATACGTTATTATGACGGTCATTTATAGCCGTTATAAAAATAAAGCATAAATGTCAAAATAAATCACGAATACAATATAGGTACGTACCTATCTACGTACGTGATTATTAAAGCTGATACAATATAAATTATAAATTTTCAGAACTGTGTCAAATGAATGTTCGACAAGTAAACAACTCCAAGTCGAGTCTCGAACGTCTGCAGCGAGATCAATAAACTGGAAATTAAAGAAAGAAACGAAATTATACCTATCGAAGATTCCACAGCCCCTTTTACAATAAAATTAAGAAAAAACCTTCGACAAAATTAGGTAATTCTCTCGATGATATTATCTCGATCAGAAAAGTGTAACGGTTAATTCAATATTTACACGTGCATCTTTTGTTTTGTTCGACGAATCGATGTATTTTTTTTAGCTATTCTGGCAACCGAAAAGAGAAATGATTTAAATGCTCATCGATCGATTTATACTTTCCATTACACTACCTACAGTTGGACAATGATTAATGAAATAGATATGAGTAACGAAGAAAACGTCGGCGAATGTACAATTAACCGACTAATTAACAACCATAGTTTTTTTTTACACTTTCTCGGTCATGCATATAATTGAGTATTGGACTCTAACGGACGAAATTCTTAGCACCAAAACGATCATCGACCGTCTCACCTATACCCATTTTGAAAGTATCTTACGCTACATGACCGCGACACGAAAGTAAAAAAGTAAGAAAAAAAAAATTGAAAAAAGAATCCGAGAATTACTTAACGGTAAACTGATAGGATTATATTTCTACATCATATCTGATACCTCGACTTGACTGCAGCTTATTCACCTGTTTAGAATGTAACCTATGGGTTAGTCGGTTATGGAATTTCATTAAATACCGGTAGCTTTACAAACGTAAGTATAATGAAAAAATATATGAAAAGTCTATACAATTCTACTTTAGGTAGCAGTATTATACATGTACCTATAGCTATTTTATTAATAATCTCGCCATGAATGAAAATTCCGGATGCGAGTTACCAGACAAGATGTAGCACTGGCCTAATAAAACACAATAATTTTACTTTTATATACGACTGCAATCAATAGCCATGAACTACCTACATGACACATTAGTTCAAATGTACGAGTACATACATTCGAAATGTAAAAAATATTCGAGTTGATTTTTTTCCTCGATAGTGATGAAAAAAAAAAATGGCAAAATTTTGTTAGCTGCTCGTACTCGAATGTTATCAATGTGTCGTGCTGATATGCCATTTGTATGGAACGTGATTCACTGTCATCTTCGTATGTAAACGTATTTTCTTATTCTCACGCTTCGTCTGTTGAACGCGAGATTCAATTCAACCATTTTGTTCCAGTTTTTCGCCTCTTGCTGGTAATGTTGTGATTTGCAATTGAACGTAGATATGTACGAAGGTGAGATTGAATGGCAAATAAATGAGACGAACGTTGCACGTCAGAAAATTATAAATCGTAATTCATTGTTTCTTATGGTAAGTTACAATGTGACAAGGGGACCCATACGAAGTTCGAGAATTTTCTCACGAATCCGAACAGACTTTGCGACGAAAAGAAAGGCTGTGTTATGCTAAATGGCTTTTTTTGATGGCTAAATCTCCAGTTTTGAAAAATTTTTCGTCGTGGTCACCACACGTGCCATTTCTACACTAAAAATATCGAACTTTTTTCCAATTTCTAGCTAATTTTTTATCGCTCTAAAAATTGTAATCAAAATTGTTTTTTAATTTTGTACGCTCAATGTTCGTTTCAAGTTTCTGGATAAAATTAGGAGTCTAGGAGGCCGCCTGACCCCCCCCCCCCTTCCCTCGGTTGGTTCTGTTTCCATACTGCATATGAAAGTATAAAGCATAGGATATGCTTCTAATCTTTATGTGAAGTCTAACAAAAAGTTATACAGTTTGATGCCTGAAAAAATGTCTAAAAATCAAATTTTGAAATGATCCAAATTCTTACAAGTCCTAAAAGTCAGAATCTCTTGGATTTTTCAAGTCCAAGAAGTTTAAACTCAGACAAAATGTCTAAAACCCTCTCTCTAATGAATTTCCTAAAATCAGACTGATCTCTCTGAAATTTTCCGTTAGTTCGAAAAATCAGCTGCTCATCTTATAAACTTTTTCTCAAGTCCAAAAAGTTAGAATCGCTGAAATTTTCCCATAGTTAAAAAAGTCAGGTTAATCCAGTTCAACATAATGTCTGACTTTTGAAAAATTTACTTTTTTTAAAATTGAGGTGAAAGACCGTTTGATAAAATGTTTAAAAGTCAGCGTGATTTCTGAATTTTTTGCAAGTTCAAAAAGTGTAATTTCTGACAAAATATTTAAAATTTAGCATTATTTCTGAATGGCTGTCTGACAAAACCAAGTCCTAAAAACCTAATGCTTAACAAAAATATCTAAAAGTCAGCATGATTTGTGAAAGCCTGTCTAAGAAAATGTCTAAAAGTTTTCAAGTCCAAAAATCACTTGAAATTTGCAAATTTTTTCAAGCCCAAAAAAGTCTCGACACGCTGACAAAATGGCCAAAAGTCATCGTTGAGGAATTTCGAGACGTTTTAAAAACCAGCGTTGATTAGCTTTTTTTGATTAAAATGATAAAAATCTTCAAAAAATCCGAAAAAATCAGCTAAAAATGTGCTAAAATATGCTTTATGGAAAAATATGATAAATCATGTTCTAACAAATATGGCTCAAAACTTTCTCAAACCTAAAAATATCTTGGAAATACTCAATAGGATTCCTACTCCACGATTGTTGACCCCCCCCCCTTTTCTCTATGGACACTATCCCATTTAAATTACATCACTACAAGATACAGATAATTTCATAAATCTGATAGACACGAAATCAGAAGCTTGTTCATCTTACGTCTTTGTGGGGGGTAGGGGGACTAAGATGTTTACAACCAGAGTTGGAAAATGTTCGAGCATTTTCTCCCGCGAGAATATTCTGAAAAAATTCTCGTGTACTGAGAATATTCTCGAGCATTTTAGCACATCCTTTTTTTGCTTAAAATTTGGTGAAGATATCGTAGAACTGTAGAACTGATAAAAAAATCACGAATTGTTAACAAAAGTTGTAAAAATTATTGACATTTGCATAACAGTCATTCAAAAAATAAGATGGAATTGGCCAAAAAAACATGAAAATCGTCAAAAATGTTGTAAAAACAGTCCAAAATTCATCACAATCGCCGAAAATAAATTTCTGTAAAAATAGTCACAAAATAATTCAACATGAAAAAAATAATCAAAAAAATCATGAAAGTATATGAAACCCTGTAGAGTTGTTTTCAATCACTTGAAGCAAAAAAAAAAAAAAAAATGGAAAATATTCTCGAAAATGCATCCTTGTTTACAACCACAATTTTTCAAACATTCATTATCTCTAAGAACTATTTCACCGCTCATGTTCACATTTTTGTCATGGCAAGTTCTCAAAAGTATTTTAATCATTTTTCTACACGTATTTCTTTCATAAAACGATCACAAATATCATAATTTTTCTAAATTATACTTGAATACCTACATAATAATAATAAAACCGTTTTACAACTTCAAAATCTTCTGAAGTTCTTTTCTCAAATTACAGACTATAAATCTCACAATTCCTCTAAAAACTGATAAAACGAACTTGAGCACCTGGAAATCAAAATTTGGAGATTTTCTCCGCGGCAAGATCATCAATCCCTTAATTTATGAACATATCCCGTCATAAGTAGGGACCAAGTGCACAAAATTCACGTCAGGTAAGCAAGCAGACAACCAGCACCATAGATGTGATAGATATCTCAATAAAAATTTATTACTTGGCGATAGATAGATACTTCTAAATGGATTTATCGTTCGCATCGACTTCCATCGAGAACACAAATTAGATTTGTGAACCATGATAATTTCAATCAGCTACTCGATCGAGCACGTGCAGAGGAAACAAAATTGTAACACTTTCGTCCATACAGAAGGTTAAAAAAAATGGGGAAAAAAAGAAATAAACCAGTTGCCCATTTTTTTCCTCTTCCATAATGGATCTGTTATAAACACCGAAGTGAACGATGTCGTTGCATTTAAGTTCATCAGTGCGTTATCAGTCTTTACCACCATCACGGTCAGTGAACTATCATGAGCCAACGTATACGACTCAATTTTTCTTTGTATCACATTTTAGCGCCTAGTCGCTGGTACAAGTTTACTTATCTGTAGGCAATTTCCACGCTTCACGGTTTTATATACTTATTTTTTTTCATCATTCGCGAGTGGTAATGTTTTCCAGTGTTCAGGTAACTTATACTTGGTCGTGAAACGATTGCGATGCATTAACATTAACCTTGACTAGCTGGCAATTAGGTTAGTTTTTTAATGGCAAACATTGTCCAACTGACCGATGACCGGTCGTCATAGGTAGATAGGTACGTTGTACTCTGTACGTAAGTTTTCAAAAGTATAGCAAATTTTTCATTCACGTTATGCTAAGTGAAAAGTAAACGGACTTTGAGATATATAATAAAAAAACGGGTGTGTCTACATTTTTCAGTCTCAACTGCACATTAATTCATTAAAATGATTCCGGTTAATGAAAGCTTGTATTTCGTTCTTATGCTGTATCTCGACGCATTACGCATTTTTGCGCGTACATTTAGGTGGACAAATGTTCTTCGAGCGACTAAATTCTTTTTTAGTGAAAATATAATTTTGCTCGAAACATTTTAAAAGTGTGAAATATTTTAAATTCGTACCTTCTACACCTTCGTTCCATTCGCAACTTCCGTAAATTACCGAGCAAATTCCTAACAAGGATCCCGTTCGCTAAAGGAGGCAAGATAACAGATTTTTTCAAATCTATGTGTACAAACGTCGATCTGATTTCCGATAGGTAGGTATTCGTAAAATAATTATACAGAAATCTATCAAAATTCCAAGCGTTCATCTACCATATACAAATCTCCAAGAATACTGAATCAGTTCCTCAAGATGTAATCATTACCTATGGATCTTTTATGGTATGAAACACTACGATCATGCTGGCAAAAATCAGACCGTATAATTGTTAATACTATTGCCATTTTTCACGCGAATTGTAAAATTATTAGATTACCTACGTTTAATACTTATAGTTTTTGCTAGTCGAACGTGATAGAGTATTATTCACACAACGTATTAAAACACAGGTAATCGTTTCGATTTGCTGACATCAATCAACCAGGATATAAAAGGATAGTTTTTCAATCAGCGATGAAAATTAACAAACAGAGCTCTAACGTTTCATCGACGTTCGACGCAAATTTACTCTCGATCAATTGTATACAGATGATTAATTGCTCGTAAATAATTTAGTTAAATATCACTGGATTACAGACGCCAGAAACTAAACAAGTATTAGGGATATTTATTCGAGCATGAAGAAATCCTCAACGTGAAAACTTCCTTCCAACTTCTACTTCCACTTCCACCTTCTACGTTAGTGTAGTTCCTCCTTTCCTCGAATCATGGAAAACTATGCAAAATTAATAACAAATGGATTTTTTTCTCACGTCGAGTAAATTTACAATCTAAATGCCTACCTATCTATATCAATAATTCATAATCGATATTTTTTTCATCTTTGTGTTATTAAATTCGTGACTATGTAAATAATTGCCCAATACTATCAAAATATCTGCATAGATAGGCGAGTGTACTCTGTTTATTAAATTAGTTACGTTTTCATTTCTGGTTTCTTTTTCTAGCTTGATTTTATAATGTCTAGTTCGGCGTGGAAAGATCAATTATCTTTTTGTATTGAAATTTTCACTTTGTCGATAATTCGATATCAACGAAGTAAATAAAAGCTTATTTCAAGCCAATATTTATATTAAACGATCGCACGGTTATGTGATTGCGCCGCCGGAAAAATTACCGTTAAATATCAGACCTGAATTCATCGTAGAAAGATGCTACGTCAGTTATTACTGATAACATATTGTCTGGAGATGTTCATTATTGCCAAAATAAGAATAATACAGCTTTTAAAGAAATTAAAAACAATTTACCGGTAATGACCGGCGAATATTCAAATTTGAATTTACCGCTCATTTAGCAGCTAATATTAGAATTAGAAAAAGTAAACAAAACAGAAAAATTAATTTCATTGGTTCCAGGAATTTGTTCACTTTTTACAGGGGTGTCTGCGATAAAAAATCCCTCTTTTCGTGATTTTCATTACAATATCTAAATTTACAAAACTGATGGGAATGAAATAGTTTCAAATGTGATCAATCATTTTTATCATTTTCAAGTATTTTATGCACAATTTTGCCGTTTACGTGGTAAGTTTTCTTCATTTCTGTTATCAAATTTTTAAAAGCAGCTAAAAAAGAGAATTTTTTTGCTCGTCAAAATTGGTTCACTTGTACTCCCTGTAGTCTTCTGTAGTGATAAGGAAGTGAATGTTTTGACAGGTTTTGACTGAATAACAACATGTGTTTCAAAAGTTTCAATTTGAAATGTACAATCGGAAATCGGATTTTAGATTATAAATTGTAAAAATCAAATTAGCAATCAGGTAGTGTAGTGAAGTGATAAAGGTAACACAGCGCGATGCAGTGGCGTACAGGGGTAGGAAAATAAGTGAAGCAAAGCAAATTTCTTCACATCACCCACCCACCCACCCCCTTCAATCATTCCTATTTTTTACAAAAAAATTTGTAATACCCTCCTCCCATAATTTTATTAAAATAAGAAAACTTATTGAGCCCGAGCGGAGCATGGGCGAAATTTTTTCAGAAAAACCATTCAAAAACAAGAATTTTATTAATTTTTTTGAC
>FIZU01011230.1:0-16409 GCA_900064475.1 Pseudococcus longispinus | reverse complement strand
GTTATCTTACTTTTGGATCAAGGGAAACTGGTAAAAAAATTTTGAGCAAAATCGGAGGACCCAAGGTCAAAGCGCGACCGGATTGACATGGAATGACCCGGGTGTTCTAGTAGCAGTGCACCGCCTTCAAACCAGAGATGCATCTACTCAAACTACATAAGTGTATGTTTGCCGAACCCAGGATTTGAAGGGGAAAAGTTATACACTAATCCTGGTAGATGTTTTAAAATACATATATTATTAACTCCGCTGATAATACATGTACATATTTTTTTGAAACTGTCTATTAGAGCTTTTCAAACTCTACAAAATGAGTCATAATCATGTTTTGCCTAAATCTAAAATTGAAGGAGCTAAAATGATTTGAAAATTTGTAGGCTTCAAAACTCCTTCAATTTTCAAGTTATGCAAAATTTTGTAAGAGTAATTTTTTGTCGAGCTTTTTGAGTTCTACAAAATGGACCAACAATTTTTAGCATACCTCTAAGATTGAAGGAGCTGCTATCATTAAAAAGCTGAAAAGTGACATTATTTTTTCAAAATTCAATTTTTTCTTTTCAAATTTTTTTCAAAATGGTCTCTCATGTTTTCAATTTTGTAGTTTGGCAAAAAATTATTAGTTCATTTTATAAAGCTCAAAAAGCTCAAAAAAATGAATACAAAATTTTTGCATAAGTTGAAAATTGAAGGATTTATGAAGCCTACGAATTTTCAAACTTTTGTAGCTTCTTCAATTTTAGAGTTAGACAAAACATGAATATAACTCTTTTTCAAGCTCTACAAGAAAGTTTGCCTATCTATATTATTAAAGGAGTTACGACGTTTTGAAACATCTACCAGGACTAGTGCATAACTTTGCCTCTTCGAATTCTGGGGTCGGTAAACATGCTTATACACTCTTGTATTCTGGGTAGCGCCATCTCTGGTTTGAAGGCGGTATGCTGCTACCGGAACACCCTGTACTGAAAAAACAATTCAAATTCGAAGAGTTGAATAAAAAAATTTTCCTTTTCTTGAAATTTTGTTATTTTCTAAAAAACTGAAAAATTATTGTCAACATGAAGACGAAACTTGAAACTTGATCAAAAAAATAGAGGACGGTATGAAATGAGAAATTTTACGACAATTTTTTGTAATTGAAGTTTTTTGGCAAAACTTTATCTTAGTTGAGTATAAATTTTCTGATGTTTCAATTAATTTTTTCGTTTACAGATTGAGTACAATTTTGTAAATAGATACAAGTAATCATCAAATTTTTTTCAATTCTCCAATTTTTTCAAAAATCGTTCAACTTTTCTAAATTTGATCAATTTTTAAAATTTTTCGACGAAATCTCACCAAAATCTACGACCAATTTTTCAAAAATTCGTATGTGGGCGATCCACCATTCTCCCTTATTTCACCTCAGCTAGTCAGATACAGTTGCATCAAAAATATCAGAAACTGGTAGATATTTTTTGATGAACATTGCGGATTAAAAGAACATGGTGGGGCATTTTTCAATTATTCGATATCATGTTTCTCTCCACATACCACCGTGCTTTTTTAATTAACAAAACTTTTCAAGTTCAACAATTTCTTCATATTCAGCAATTTAAATTTTTTTATACATTTTTGAAATAATTAATGCATCGAAGTGAATTGTTTAAACTACTAATTTTCATGGTGCATTTTTGGGACTTGTGTCTGTATATTTTGGCAAGATAAGAAATATTATTTTTTCATTAGAAGTTTTACTCGTAGCTACTGCGAGCAGTTACTTTGAATAATTTTCTCAAACTCCCACTTCCAAACATCCATCTACGTAAGAATTTTCAAATCCATCTAATTTATGAAAAACTTGCGCAATATCGCAGCATCACTTATGCTTATTTGCTGATAGGTGTAGGTGTGAGTGAAAATGTGTTGAATTTTACTTCACGTGGGTAATTTTTCATTGTTATGAAACGTTAGCGATATGGCGAATGATAAGCATAACGGTTTGATTTTCGCGAACGAAAATTGGTTCGTCAATCATTCATGTTGGTGAGATGTAATATGTAATGGGTTCGGTTTCGGGGACTGATAGATTAATCAAGTCGTGTTTTATGATAATGTGACACGGTGGTAGGTCTATATCTATACTTTTAATTAACCTAATGCGTGCGGAAAAATTTCCAGCTCTGGGAAATATCGTCGTTTTATATGAAAAGAAGACAGAATTTAATGAAAATTTAATCACTTTACGCTTGGTTGGTGGATTATAACACGAAGTACTGTAATCGTGTATATTCGCAATGTTACGAGGGTAATCGATGGTTCGCTGGGGTATCGATTTACGTGATCGTGGAATATTGAAAGAGGAAATTCTCATTATCAGCATACGACGCGACGTTTCGTTGGTTATCCTAAGAGAATAAGAGAGGTATTCGTTATGGAAAGAAAAGTTAAAGTATGGAAGTTCGTTATAGTATTACGAAAGAAGACGAAGAAAAAAAGACCACTCAACTCGTTATTAACGCTCATTACGAAACACTCGTAAAACATCGCCGAAACACTTAACCGCGTCCGCGTCGAAAACTACGGTATGTAGCGTATCGATTCATAAAGAAAATAAATTTTGATAGAGGGCTTCTTTTCTAAATCAGGTTTACAAATCACGAGAAGAAAATCTTGGCATAGCTGTTGTTCGAAGGAGGAGGAAGGAGAGAGAGAGAGAGAAAAAAGGGTGAAAATTTCATCGCATGCCCTTGTTTACCGTAAAAATACACTCGTTATTTACGTTACATTTTTCCCTGGTGGGTAATGGTGAGAGAAACGTACAAAAGAATCGCATACTATTCCTCGCTTTCGTTCAGTTTTCTCTATACTCGACATGATCTCCTTTTCTATCTCATATAAAACCGTATTTTTTTCTTTTATCCTACAGAGATATCGTGTTATGTTTTTTCCCTTTAGCCGAAGTCTAAACGGGGAAAAAGTGCTCGAAATTGCGCTCGAGGAAGCAAATAAAATTTGCGGTTCGATTTTGAAACCTATAGCAAAGTGGCTTCTGACGAAGGGAAGCAGAAGCGATTTTGCAATTGGAGAAATTGCATTTTCAGGTTAAAGCTGTACCCTGCAAATTACCCGGCAGTCGACTTTGATATAAGTGTCGGCGGAAAAATTACCCTCGTTTGAAGCTAATCATAAACGTTATTCAGATACCTACGCGGGTCGTATTAGTTCCATTAAAGAAAATTACGCTTAAAACTGCGTAAAACTGTGAAGAAATTTGTGAAAGTTGGCAATATCGAAGGTATAGCAACGTGGTGTATAAAATGATTCGCGAAATTTTGCTTCGTAAACGTAACGTCTATGTCTGAACGTAGAGGTACCTACATATAGTGTAAAATTCCGCAGAGGCAGGTTTATATTAAACTCTCGACTTGGACCACAACTTAACACGATTCCCTGATGGGATTTTCAGTTCGAGTCGATTTTATATGTACATACACATACGTAGCTTTTAAAATTCGTCATTCTTTCAAATTGAAGGTTTTTCCTCTTTATTTAAACTATCTCGCAGTAAATTTTGATTTCGTTGCTGTGAAAAGCTCTAGAGATTAAATTAGCTTATGTTAAGGTGACTGTGTTTGTGGATACCGGGTATACCAAGTGTTAGTCTTCGATTTTGATGGAACCAAGGTTATTGGAAAGTGCGTGTCGAAGAAGCTCGTAAATTTACATGCCCAGATTTCACATGTCTGCTGTCTACGTGCGTAGGTATACGTATACTTAACCTTGCTACATGTTTTCCGGTGATAGTCATGAGGGCTAATGGTGTCAAAAAATGCATCATGGGTGCGAATGAAGGTCTGAAGGGGTATCAGGTTAAAAATTAAGAAATCTTTCAAATATATCAATTTTTCAACATAGAATCGAATACCGGTTTCATCAAATCTTTTTTGAAAATTTGACTCATTTTGCACTTTTTGCCAATTGTGTTTCGATGTTTTGTTCTTTTAAGATTTTTTTTTTTGTTGGAATATTTCTTGTAATTTCAGAGCAAATGTACCTGATAATTTTTGCAAAATTGCATGTTTTATTACTTATTTAATATTCCATTTCATAAGAATTTATATTTTGGCATAATAATTTTTGTGGCATTTACGTACCCTGATTTTCTGGATATTCTTCAATTAGAAACATTTCAATAATTTCCATCATTTTTTTCTTTTCAAAAATCTAAAAAGTGAAATTTTTAGCAAAGATAGATGCAATATTAGGACTTGGAAACGAATGAGTCGATTTGGTTATTGGTTGCAGTACAAAAAGTTGAAAATTTTTTGTTTTGGTTACAGTTATTGGCTGTGGTTAACCAGTTCTACAAGTTTTGGTTGGTTAGGTTACGGTTTTTTCTCATTTTTATGTATTCATACCATTTTATTTATGATGATGTAATTTTAGAGGGGGGGGGGGGTGAATAGCCGACGGGTGCGGCTGTCTTACCTAATTTTTCAGGGGCAAGGCGACGCCACCGAACTACAACTGAAGGGAGACTTTAACCAATGAAAACACTTTCATGTATACAAAATACAACGTTTATTGTACAAGGATTGGCTTCGATTACATTGGACTCTGGCAAAGGCTTATATACGAAGTCCCACGCAGTTTATAAGCGAGTAGTTAACTGCTACGTTTATAATGCGTTTAGGACGCTACATAGGTAATGGTGAGGACGAGGGAGACCTCTAATACAATAGATTTTTTGCTCAGAATCCTTTTGGTCAAAATTCCTTTACTCAAAATTCTTTTGCCCAGGATTCTTTTGCTCAGGTTCAGCTCTAAACGGTTCAGCTTCCCCGAATTTTTTTGGTCAGAATTTTTTTGAACGGAATTCTTTTGCTCAGAATTCTTTTGGTCAAAATTTATTTGCTAAAAATTCTTTTGTCCAGAATTCTTTTGCTCAGGTTCAGTTCTAAACGGTTCAGCTTCTCCGAATTTTTTTGGACGGAATTCTTTTGCTCCAAATGGCTCTTCTTCACAGAATTCTTTTTGCCGCAATTCCTTTGCTCAGAATTCTTTATTCAGAACTCTTCCGCTCAAAATCCTTTTGGACAGTATTATTTTGCTCCAGTTCGGCTCCTCCGAATTCTCTTGGTCTTAATTCCATTCCTTTTCTCAAAATTCCTACGTTCAGAATTCCTTTGCTCATGATTTCTTTTGGGTCAGAATTCGTTTGCTACGAATCCTTTTGATTAGAATTTGTTTGCTTAGAATTGTTTTGCTCGGAATTCCTTTATTCAGAACTACTTCACTCGGAATCCTTTTGGACAGAATTTTTTTGCTCCAGTTTGGCTCCTCCAAATTCTCTTGCTCAGAATTCCATTCCTTTTCTCAGAATTCCACGTTCAGAATTTCTTTGCCCAGAATTCTTTTGGTTAGCATTCTTTTCTCAGAATTCTTTTTCGCGGAATCCTTTTGCTCACAATCAGAATTCTTTTCTCAGAATTATTTTTCTCAAAATCCCTTTGCTCACAATAAGAATTCTTTTAGACTAAGAATTTGTTTGCTCAGAATCCTTTTATTTAAAATTCTTTTGTTTCAAATTCTATAATCAGAATTCCTTTGTTTAGAATTTCTTTGCCCAGAATTCTTTTCAAAATTAGTTTGTTCTGAATTCTCTTAGTTGAAATTTTTTCGCTAAAAATATTTTTTGTCAGAATTTGTATTCTCGGAATTCCTTGGCTCATAATCAGAATTCCTTTGTTCAGCATTCTTTTGCCCAGAATTCTTTTGATCGGCATTCGTTTACTCTGAATCCTTTTAGTCAGAATTCTTTTCCTCCGAATTCCTTAGCTCACAATCAGAATTCTTTTAGACCCAGAATTTGTTTGCTCAGAGTCTTTTTATTAAAAATTATTTTGTTTCAAATTCTTTGATCAGAATTTCTTTGTTTAGAATTCCTTTGCACAGATTCTTTTGGTTAGCATTCGTTTGCTCCAAATCTTTTTGGTCAAAATTTGTTTGCTTTGAATTCTTTTAGTTAGAATTTTTTCACTCAAATTTTTTCTTGTCCGAATTTGTATTCTCGGAATTCCATCCTTAACTGATAATCAAAATTCCTTTGTTCAGCATTCTTTTTCCCAGAATTCTTTTAATCAGCATTCGTTTGCTCTAAATCCTTTTAGTCAGAATTCTTTTCCTCGTAATTCCTTAGCTCACAATCAGAATTCTTTTACTCAGAATCTTTTTAGTCAGGATTCGTTTTCCCAGAATCCTTCTGTTCAAAATTCGTTTGTTTTAAATTCTTTGATCAGAATTCGTTTACTCAGGTTTCTTTTGCTCAGAATCTTTTTGGACAGAATCACTTTCTTAAAATTCTTTTGTTGTGGTTCGGTTCGGTTTGGTTCGGTTCCAAACGGTTCCTCTCTTAATGGTTCTGCTCCTCAGAATTCTTTTGCTCAAAATCCTTTCAACCAGAATTCGTTTGATTAAATCCAAATGGTTCTGCTCCTCCAAAATCTTTTGCTGAGAATTCCTTTGCTCAGAATCCGTTTGGATAAAATTATTTTCTCAGAATTATTTTGCTCCAGCGGTTCGGTTTGGTTCCAAACGGTCATGTTCCAAGTAATTCCTCTCCTAATGGTTCTGATCCTCAGAATTTGTTTGTTCAAAATCCTTTTAGCTCAGGATTAGATATGTTGGTCAGATTCTAATGTTTCTGCTCAAAATGATTAGGTTTCAAATGGTTTTGCTCTTAATGGTTCTGCTCCAATGGTTTGGCTCCAAGTAGTGATCCACCATGCTTACCATTGTAGAACTTTTCAGATTTTTTCCTAGAAGTACTCTCTGAATACTCTGTAAATCAATTGATCTTTTTTAAAACTCCTAATGATGAATAAATACTATTTTCAGACCCAAATTCTGTGCCGTAACCGGATAGTTATTGGGGGGGGGGGGGGGGGGAAATTTTTGAAAAGAAGGGGGGGGGGGGGGGGGGGGTGCAAAAGTATGTAAAGTAGAACAAAATAAACAAAAGCATCGTACTCGAGCGAAGCAAGAACAAAAGGCATCAAAAGCTTATAAATTTCATCATTTTTTGCAATTTTTCAGTTGCCAAAGGAGCGTCCGATCCCCCTCCCCTCCTGGAATACGCCACTGTTCAAGTGGCAACAAATTGTATTTAAAGCACAGTACAGAGCTACTTGCATATTTTTTGTCGGTTGTCTACAAAATCTGTTTTTGGAGAGTTGAACTGTTATTTTGAAGATTACACGAAGGCAAGCATCAACAATGAAGATGATCGTTTAGGAAACTACATTTGGCAATTTCATGCAAAACATTATTTGACAAAAATATTTCTTTATTTATTGTCAAAACCACTCACGTACGCTAAAATACCCTCATACATATAAGCCTATGTTCCTACTATACGTATTTATACCATTTTCGTAAAAATCGAAAACATGCTTCCAAGAATGAAAATAAATTGATACAATACGTTAGTGTCGACACGACGCGACATAAAAAACTAAAACAAACCGCCGGTATTTTTTTTTCATAAAATAACAAAATAATGGTATTTTTCAGAGAGGAGACAGCCCATTACATTCGTCCTGCGCCAAAGGTCATCTAGAAGTGGTAGATTTCTTATTACATCACGACGCCGACATACTCGTCCAAGACGAAGATGGAAATACACCTTTACACGTGGCCGTTGAAAATCGTCAAACTCACGTCGTTCAGCTACTTTTAGAAGACGGAAATCCGACAGATTTACAAAATACCGTAAGTACCTGCCTGTACCTATACGTGGGAGCGAGCGTAGGTAAAGATCGTTCGAAGTGAAGTACCGTAATTCAACTTTACCTCAAAACTAGAACTTTAAGTTTAACTGTCAATGCCTCAGGAAATCATATTCTGCAACGAAAAGTTGTTCTTGACGTGCTGTGTAATGATACGTAGTTTACGTGTGTTTTTTTTCCTGAAGCGTCGAGTTTCAAGTTTCAATAATAATCTCATAAGTTACGAAGAGGGAATAAAATCACCGAGTTATAAAAATAATATCATCGGGAAATACATTCTTTATACTTTGGCATCTTTTTAAAACGTTTTCGGTAGAATTGAACGTATCGTTTGAAAGTGGTATCGCGATATAGAGTTATACCACCGTCAAAGGTAAATTGTAAAGTGAATAGTGAAAGGTGTTCTTATCGTAAGGAACCTGTAGATAGGTAAAATTATTAGAAATCCTGACGGTTGCAGTTTCCTTATCGACAACCAAATTCATGATTTATTGAAGCAATGAACAGAAAGGAATGTTTTTACGTAGTTTAACAGTATTATCTTTCGAATACATTTATTCGCCGGTATAGGTAGGTATATGTAGTACATTGTAAAACGAACGTAAACCACTGTTTGAGCTTTTCAACTGCAAATAAATTGATTACATTGGTGTATCGGGTAAAACTATACGAATCCGGAATCGACACGATTTTATACCTATATCTTTTGTAATACGTAACGTGATAAGAAATTTTATTTTTTGGCGTGGATTAAGGGGGATAAAGCCGTATGAACGAGACAATGACATGATTTCGAAACAATATATTTCGCTTCCAGTTTGACGTATTTTTTTTAGCGGAAAAAATACCCTCGTCATAGATATTTATTTGATACACATAGCTATTTTATAGTTTCAATACTTATTGAAGATCGTTTTTACAACGTATCTTTAGAAATTTAGTCAAATAGGATTTTTTTCCGTTTCATTCGGGTTTGTTTTTATTCGGAAGTATTGTAGTAGGAAAATGGCAGTTGTGTTTTTACCAAAGTTGATTCGTCGATTAAATTTTTATTCCGATATTTAGGTAATGTACCTAAATTAAAAAATGCTATCGATTGGCAGCTAGTGAAAAGCGACTCGACAATTCTTATCTAATGCCAATATCAAATTGAATTTTGTTTGAATGGGAATTAGTTGCGCTGATTATTTTATTTTTTTGAAAAAAAATCTCTGTGGAATCATTTTAAAGGGAGTGGAATTTTTGGTTAAAAGCCATTTTAATTTATCAGCTTGCGTGATGGGTTTGCATAATTTAAAGTAGGTTGGGATGGTGGGTGTCACTCGTGGGCTAATGATGTTTTTTGTATCATTTTCATTTCATTTTACGTATTTGGCAATATATTTGATAAATTTTAACCCCCGATTTCAATTTTCAAGTCCATTGTACTTAGATTTATTCGACTGAGAAATAGAGATGCTGACGAAAATGCAGAAGAAAATTAGTGGAATGTCCCAAGAACATCTAGGTTATTTCAAGAAATATTCTGGAGGGGTATGGTTTAGGAATTTTTGTAAAAAACTATACCAAACGGATTCTGAGGAATAGAACCATTTGGAGTCAAACCGTTAAGAACCGAACTGAAGCAAAAGAATTATGACAATTAGGATTCTGGCCAAAAGAATTCTGAGCAAAGAGATTCCGTAGCAAAAGGAATTTTAACCAAAAGGATTCTAAGCAAAATAATTTTGACCCAAAGAATTCTAAGAAGCACAATCGTTCGCAGTTGAACTGGATCAAAACATTTCTGAGCAAAAGATTTTTGACCAAAAGAATTATGACCGAAAGAATTCTGAGCAAAGGAATTCGGAAAAAAGAATTATAGCCAAAAGGATTCCTATAAAATTAATTCTGACCAAAAGAATTCTGAGCAAAGAGATTCTGAAAAAAGAATTCTGACCAAAAGGATTCTGAGAAAATGAATCCGGACCAAAAGAATTCTGACGGAAAGAATTCTGAGAAGCACAATCGTTTGGAGTTGACTGGATCAAAACAATTCTGAGCAAAAGATTTTTGACAAAAAGAATTATGACTGAAAGGATTTTGAGCAAAAGAATTCTGAGAAAATGAATTCTGACCAAAAGAATTCTGGACAAAAATTTTTGAAAAAACGAATTCCGAGCAAAAGATTTTTGACTAAAAGAATTCTGAAAAAAATAATGATGACTGAAAGGATTCTGAACAAACGAATTCTGAGCAAAGGGATTCTGGCAAAAAGAATTTTAATCAAAAGGATTCTGAGCAAAGGAATTCTGAAAAAGGAATTTTGAAAAAAAGAATTCTAGCTAAAAGGATTCTGAGCAAACAAATTCTGACCAAAAGAATTCTGAGGAGCAGAATCGTTTGGAACACAATTGCAGCAAAAGAATTCGGACCAGTGGAATTCTGGCCAAAAGGATTCTGAGCAAAGTGATTCTGAGAAGAGGAATTTTAAGCAAACGAATTCTGAGCAAAGGAATTCTGTCCAAGGAATTCTGAGCGAAGTGATTCTGGCCAAATGAAATTCTGACCAAAAGGATTCTAACCAAAAGGATTAATTATTGTCGTCTCCCACTCTTACATACCTTTCTCCATTCTTTTCAGAATATTCATAATTCAACGATGAGGGACTCTTTCTAGTTCATTCGAACTAAAATATGAAATATTGCGTTCAAAGGTGATCTGCATTCATATTATGCAAAATTGGAGTGGTGGAAAAGGCGCAATCAAAATTTTCGTAATAACTTAAATTATTCCTAGGACTTCAATCTACAACTTTTGTTTGAAACATTTATCAATAGCGGCTCAAGAAATGGAGATAGGAGACTTTCGAGGTTGTCCCACTTCAAAATAGAACCGCCTACGACTAGAGCTTTGAATTTTAGGAGATTTCATAGTTATCTATGGTGAAGAAAAAGTGAATATTTCAAAGGATCTATACGATTCATAAAATTTTCTGACGAATGAGTCCAATTCCATTTTGCATATTTCGACCCAAAATGCATATTTTAGGAGTGTAAAGAGCATATTTCAGCATATTTCCATATGTTTCGACATATTTTCGCTTTTTTCGAGGTTTAACCAAAATCGGGCAGAAGTAATTGATTTCTGGCCACTTTGTTGCTGTCAAAATTGCAAAACTACTAATATAAAAAATGCCACCAAAAAGTGTACCACTTACTCGACACCCGGTATAATTAAATAAAACTCGTAAAAGGATGAGTATCTACAAGTAAATATTTGCACTGCATTTTCACGTACCATTTTACGTGCATGTTTTACATTCAAATTCGAACCTATTACCGTTATTAAATTAATAAAAAAAAATTATACCCATAATGACACGATATTACACAATAGGTATCTACGTTGTTTTATATGTACTTAATTAATAGCCCTATAGCTCGTAAGCCATTCAGAGTTCGAGTGCCTAATTTTCATACCTATTTTAACGAGCACTGATCACTAAATTACTATAAAAAATTACAGATTTTACAAATAATAAATTACGAAATGAAACCGACAATTAGAAAAATATAAATGTAAATATTGATTTTCTTTCAAATAATTTTCATTTGTATTTGTACGATACCTATAATTGGCTGAAGAAAACTCTCACAACTACGATAACATTGAAAAAGGCGTTTAAACCGAAATGGACGTCCTTGAGTGTGTTTTTGTTAGGTCTAAATTGTTGAAGATTGAATTAAATGTTAGTTGAAAGGTTTCATGAAAAGTCGATTTACAAATTACACGAATGCTGGGGTAATTCCGAGCGAAGGCGATCTCTAAAATGATTTTAACGTACCTAGAATGTTTAGGTTTGTCTATTTCATTTGGTCAATAGTTCAAGCTGTTTGAAAGTTTTCCTTCTTTCGATGTGCTCGTTACTTCCTGTTTTTTCCTATCTTTTTTTTTCGGTAGAGATTTAGAGTTTTAAAATTAGATACCCGCGTCGTATTTTGAATAAGTAAGCTCTTCGGTTTCAGCTCGTGGTAAACTCCATAAGAAAGTATTTTCTTTGTAATTGAATTGTTTCTGTGCAGTTTTACCTCTTTCGTTTTAAACCACTTGATTCTAAGGTAAATTGAACGAGTTAGTGAATTTTAACGTTTAAATGAAAATTGTGCGAATAAAGTCAATTTCTAGGTAATTACCAAGTAAGACAAAAAATAAAATAGGTAGGTGTAAGTACCTAAGTTTATATAAAAATATGTCAGTCGTAGAACAGAAGGGATCTTGCAGGTACATGAAATATGAGACAGGTAACTCTAGCTACTTTGTATTGTAAACGAATACGATTTTTTTCATTACAAGTAAATTAAATGCAAAAAATTTAAACAACCGAGTGTTATGTATTTAAGCTGTGTACTTCATACGTACGAATTTTTATAACAAAAGGGGACTTTGAAGTTTGACACTGAGCTAAATAGCCTAGTGCTTGAAAAAAATTTACCCTTTGGAATAGAATTTTTATTAAAATCGCTCATTCCAGGTATAAACAAGTGGCATATTATTCTGAATAAGGTGTTTGAAGTGTTCTCAAAAGTGCCAAGTTTGGATGCCTAGTTTTATTAAATAAAATCATGTTCTTGCTGGTTGCTAGTCATTTCATCCTTGTTCCGATCTTTAAAAAAAAAGGAAACGGGAAAGAATAATTGTAGGAATTATTATAAAAATTTTTTTTTTTTTTCATTAAATGATCAAGTTGTCACAAAGTGAGATTCGTACGAAGATTTCATCGAATTTTTCATTTTAAAAGCTTTGACCATTCGTTTAAAAATTATATGGTAACACTTGAAAATTTATTACAAAAGAGCAAATGTTCAACCTATTGTTGCATAGTTCATCAGATTTTTTGGTTCAAACCTCATTCCTGAAGCACAAGGGATTCCAAAATTTTTATTTCTGAATTTGTGCTTGAAGGTGATAAACTGTTGGAACGTATAATTGATTTTTTTAACTTGTTATAATTTACAAAAGTACCCATTGAATTTTAAAAATGCTCGAGCATTTTTGAGCAATCGCTCATGAATGGTAAATTCTCAGAGGCAAATCTAAGGAAAACGACCCAGTCAGCAAAATGCTTTAAAAGGGTCCATTTGAAATTTGAAAAATTGGTTCTACCCCCCCCCCCCCCCCCATTTTTTCGTTCTATTCGGTTGAAAAATTTTGAACTTCAGACTTGGCAATTTTTTTTAGAAAATTTAGATTGGAAAATAAGTTTTTTAGTTAATTTAAAACTACAAAAAAATTGTTAAAATTTGAAAATCACGAAAAAAAGTATAAAATTGAAAATTAAAAAAATTAAAATTAAGAAAAAATGTCATTTTTTGGTCATTGAGCCTACTGCTACAGTCAATTGTGCATAATGTACGATTTTTTTACTTTAAATGTGACTTTCAGTTTCAGCCTTATCAATTAATTTTGATGTACAGGATGTTCCGGTAGCAGCGCAGCGCCTTCAAACCAGAAATGCAGCTACCCAAACTACATAAGTGTATGCGTGTTTGCCGACCCCAGGATTTGAAGGAACAGATTTATCCACTGGTTCTGGTAGATGTTTCAAAACGTCGTGACACTGCTGATAACATATATATAGGCAATTTTTTTTAAATGTTTCTTGTAGTACTTTTTAAGCTCTACAAGATGAGTTATATCCATGTTTTGCCTATTTCTAAAATTGAAGAAGCTACAATGATTTGAAAATTCGTAGGCTTCATAATTCCTTCAAATTTCAAGTTATGCAAAATTTTGTCAGAGTCATTTTTTGTTGAGCTTTTTGAGGTCTATAATATGAGATAATAATTTTTAGCATAACTGCTAAATTGAAGGAGCTACAACCATTAAAAAGATGAAAAGTGACATTATTTTCTCTAAGATCAATTTTTTCTTTTCAAAAATTTTTCAGAATGGTCCCTCATGTTTTCAATTTTGGACTTAAGCGAAAAGTTATTAGTTCATTTTGTATAGCTCACAATGCTCAACAGAAGATGACTCACAAAATTTTGCATAACTTGAAAATTGAAGGAGTTATGAAGCCTACAAGTTTTCAAATCATTGTAGCTCCTTCAATTTTAGAGTTAGTCAAAACATGAATATAACTCATTTTGTAGCGCTTAGAAAGTTTTAGAAGAAAGTTTTAAAAAGAATTGCCTATCTATATTATCAGTAGAGTTACGGCGTTTTGAAACATCTACTAGGTCAAAAGAGAACTGTGTCCCTTAAAATCCTGGGTTCGGCAAACATGCATACACTTATGTAGTTTGGGTAGCTACATCTCTGGTTTGAAGGCGGTGCGCTGCTACCGGAACAACCTGTATGGAGAAAATCACCAATAAAAAACAAAATGAAGAAATTATTAAATGATTTTTGATTTACAGTGAAAATTCATGGGAAATCTGCTTTCAGAATTTAGCAGTTATTTTCTCGAAATTTTTATCTTTGATTATTGTTTCGTCCGTCGCTTGCAAAGGATTTTCAAATTTGAGTTGGACGAAAAATTTCCTCCCTTACTTTTCTTTTAGCACAGGGATCGTCATTTTTCTAAAAACATTAGTTAATTTTCAGTTCAAATAAAAAATCTTCTTATAATCTCTTTATTTTGTTTTTAGCTGATTTTTGAGAATCGAAAAATCAACTACTAAAATTGATCTGCCAGTACATATACTTTAAGTTTTATTCAGACGATAAGTCTCATAATAATTGACCAAATGAAATGAAATTTTAATGAAAGATCAGGTACTACTGAAAATAGAACCGCATTGAATTCGAGAAAAATCGATGAACTGGTTCTCGAATTATTCGCGTATAAAATTTTCAAATACCTCTAGCGCCTTGAATATTGCAGTTACGTGAAAATTGCGCATGACCTTTTTAATAGCATGTAAAGAGATGCGTAAAAAAGGTTTAATACTATTTTCATTTTTGTGAACCGATTCTTGAGATATTCACGTTTAAAATTTTCAAATACCTCTAGCACCTTGAATATTGCAGTTACGTGAAAATCACACATGACCTTTTTGATAGCATTTGAAAAGATGCATAAAAAAGGTCATTTAGAGTTTTCATTTTTGTGAACCGGTTTTCAGGATAATCGCGACGATAGTTCGTTTTTTTTTTCAAAATATAAATTTCGCTTTAAATACTCCTCTGAAAGTAATTTTTTTTTATAGTTGAAGACTTAATATGAAACCTACCAGTGAGAAAATCAGCTTTTCTAACGAATTTATTGCGTTATAGTTTTTTTTAATTTATAAAATTATACAAAATTTTTAATTTGGGTCATTTAGGACCCAGAAGTACCTGAATTACAAATTCTAACTTTCAATTTCCTTTTTTAAAAATTGCAATAATAAAACAACTGGAGGGGGGAAAATTAAAATTTTTGCCCTATATCTCTTTCTGTTTTAAGGGTGAGTAGTTAAATGCAAAATTTTTAAATTTGTCTTAAATCTCATACAGGAAAATGAAAGTAGGTAATTCTGATTCGATCCTAAAATAGTATTCACCATTTTAATTTTCGTTATTGCATACCTACCTAACGTTATTTCGAAAATTTTAAAAATTTTTCCATCAGGGGAATTTTTTTTCTTTATTTTTTCTGATAAGCGCATAATTAGAGCGGAGAAAGAATGAATGGAATTTCTTTTTGTTTGTACAAATTTTAAATTTTCTGTCTGTAAAGCTAAAAATTACCAAAAAAAAATGAAAAATGAAAAAGCCCCATTGCAAAAAATTCTAAAATAATCGTTTTTCAACACGCTTTTCGATAAAAAAAATTTCCCAACGTTAGGGATCCTAATTTGTTAAATATTACCTACATTTTTTTTCCTCGTGTGATTCCAGCCTTCGTCTCTCGTATCCCTCTTCGCCCCTCTTGTACCACAAGGGTGGTAAAAATAAACTGGTATCCTCATCGGTGAAAAAAATTGCTCATTAACATTGTAAATTATGCTTTCCACGGGTGAAATTCTAGTCGGTATAGTGGCATCGACTAATAATCCATTACGAATGTACCCAACGATACCTAATTCATCAATACGAATAAATTATTCGATATTTGCGCATTTATTATGAAATTGTCGCTGCCAATATTGCATTCGAATTCGACGTTTGTTTTGCTAACGCTCGTCTGCTTAGACCATATAGATTACATGGACCGCTAGAGCCCTGTAAATTATTCGAGTGTTTTGAAGCGGGAAAAAAAAAAGATGGAAAAGTAGTGCGCATGAGTTTTGTTTTTGTAGGGTTTTATACAAATTTCTCACCAGTTGATTGGGCGATTGCAAGAAATATATGGCTATCAAAAATTATTGTTGACCACCTGCTTAAATGCTTTGGCTTTGATTGATAACAGATATCCTAATTGTGGGGTTAACGGCGATTTTTAGTGAAAATAATACTTCAATCGAAGTGAATTTGTCAAAAAATATTCATATCTAACGTATTTAAATACTTTTCGGTATTCTTTTTATAAAAATTATGTATTTATGTGAATTACATCCAATTCAAACACAAAGTAAGCACCTGACGCATGCGTATTACAATTCTATCTTTTTTTTTTTCCCGCTTCAAAACACTCAATAAGAACCAGCGGTCCATGTACGTAGTACATATATA
>FIZU01011227.1:0-11604 GCA_900064475.1 Pseudococcus longispinus | reverse complement strand
AAAATTTTTTAAAATCCGCCCGGAACCGGATGCCCCCCCCCCCCCCCCGAGCCTTTCATCCTCTCTCTTTTTAATGAATAAAACACCATTTTTCAGAAAAGTTTCACACTCGCGAAACCTTATTTAAACCCCTTCCTTCTCTATTTTGTTCACGCAATTGACAAGCCTACTTCTACTTATACACCGGGGTAATGACGTCAGAGATAATTATCTTCACTTGAAAAAAAATCGCAAACATTGAAAACGAAATTTCAATAATAATAATCGAATAATTGAATACCTAAAACACTCGTGTTTCAAATCAGCTATCTACTTCTTTATTTTGAATTCGTTATCACCAAATTATACCACCTTTTATGGATTGTATTTTTTTTTCATATTTGAGAGAAATTTACCGATGACAAAATAAATAATGAATCAGTTGATTAGATTTTCTCGATCAGCGTTTATTCATATGCTAAAACCGACGAAGAACTCGATACAAAAGTAATTGTATTTGAAACACGCGCGTAAAAAAAAGAATTGCATTTTTTTGCCGGCCGATGACATTGAACGATGTGGCATTCAGATTCCATAATAATATCGGCGTTCGTTACAATTTCTAAGCTTTTGTCGTTGTTGTTGTTATTTCACGAGATACATTGTTTTAATTTTTATTTGAGAAAAATTTCTCGGAATTACGTTGGAATTCGTGGTTCGACCTTCTCGTTTCTTATACAATATTTTGCTCGTTGAAGTAAAGAAGAAAAAAAAACGTAAAATTGTTATACATATGAAGGGAGCGGCGAAGAATGAGTCTTCGGCGTACATGGAATTAAAAATTATAACCACGTTTCGGTAATTTAATTTACAATTGTTAGGTAATCGGGTTTGTGTAATATCTTTGTATAGGCAGTCGCGCTGCGCTCGACTTTTCCTTTAGCTTTACCAATCTATCACTCGAGTTGTCGAGTTTATTGACGTTTCCTTCTGACTGCGGATGGTTGCTGGTGTAAATCTTATACGATGGTACGAGATATGTTGACGATATATCTCTTCACTTTGATGGAAAATTGTTCGTGTTGGAGTTTTATCAGAAAACCGACGAGATACTCGTACGTACGAGTATAATGGAATACTCTGGAGTATTATGGTCGTCAGATTTTGTATTTTTGTTTTCACGTTTGTGTACGAGAAATTGACCGTATCAAGGATGCTCTTTCGGGAATACGAGTATCCGCATCGTTTGAGATGTTAATGATATGAAAGAGAGGTACGTATACGATTTACGAGAACGAATGATGTCAGCGTACGAGTACGTTGGCTTGCGTTTAATTCTGCTGCGCCATGTCAGTGCCAGCCACCGAGCCACCGGTTGTACATCCATTCGTATACAACGAAAGTGTTTCGTGGAAGTGGCCTGATTGAAGGAGTCCTCTCGTGTATTTATACCAAAGACCAGAGATTATTAGAACTCGTATGTAATACATGTACAATGCTCATTGTACGCGACCACCGAGAGCTTCTTGATCCCGTAATTCCATTGCAGAGCCATGTTTTCCTATATGGAGTAACAGAGCTTTAGCAACACCGGAAGTGTACCCCTGTGTTAGTATAGATATTTCGTTTATACGTGAAACGTTATCTTGTGACCTGAATTTACGTAAGCCAAAGTGATAAAAAAAATCGCCATTTTACCGGGTATTTGAAGATACTGTTTACATTAGTTCGGATGATTCACATGGAGTAATTCGTTTCTACGTACGAGATATTCGCGATTATAATACCGCGAGGTACTGATTTAATATTTACCAAATGCGGACTTGAATCGTGATATTATTTTATTGGCGTTTTCGCTCGCAGGAAACGCATTTCTATTCGAACGGATGATACTGAAACGTGCCAGAAATCCTATCAGGAAAAAAGGTTCCGGATGTAGTGGGTAGGTAGGTAATGGGTACATGGCTGTGGTGTGCGTGTGTTCGAGGCATTGCATTTAAAAGGATTTTGAAGCGATGTCGATGGGTTGAAAAAGGTTTTTACCGGCATATGTCAAATTTACTAGGCGATTCATTTTTATTGAAGGTTTAAATTGAATAAAAGCCCGTCAATGAGTGGATGACGAAAAGGCACGACTTGGTAAGAGTTTTGGTCCGGGTTTTAGAGAATTGGGAAAAATTGTTGGCTGTGGATTTTATCAGAGTACCAAGTACGTATAATTTGTCAGTTTCTAATGGTTTCTAATTAGTTCATCTACGGGGGAAAGTGGCGGGAGGGGGGAAGGAGAGAATTGTGAAAAATTCTATATTCCAGTTTTTCGTTATACAAATCAACACAAATTTATGAAGTTGATGTGGTAAAAAAATCCTCCTTTGGCAAAGTCATACTGAAAAGCAAAAAAATGAAAAAAGTTCTGCATTTTTCGTTCGAAATTCATTAAAACTTCATTTTAGCTGTACCCGTCTTCTGCCTTCGATTTGTTTTCCATGTTGCACGAGCCAATCACCTCGCCTATAAATCGGAGAAATAAACTTACCAAACGAATAGAGCTCTAATGAAAAAAAAGTGAAAAAAATTCGAGTATATTTTTCCAAGTTGAAAATCATGTGAAAAGTTGCTGATTCATTCAAAACTTTTTCTTTCATCGCGTTATTTTGTGTGAGTAAGTAGATACTTATTTTTTAGAATTTGAGTATCTGTGAAAATCGAATTCATGGGGGGGGGGGGGGGGGGGGGTTATTGATGAGGTACGCTAATTCATGAATTTCTATTGATGGACGTACCTACAACTTTTTCCTTCCGTTTTTTTCTCTTATCAATTCTTCGATTGGTTAAAGCAATATGACAATGTTAGAACTGCTGATTTACGACGTATACTTTTGCAAGAATATTTCGCAATGAAATACTCGTCTGTGATTGGTTGAAACTGTTGAATAAGTTTGATTTTTCATTTCATTTTGGAAATTTTGTTAGACAGCTTGTGTTTTTCAAAATTCTGCAAAAATTTCCATTGTTGTACTATACAAAGAAATTTTGCGTATCTTTACTATTTGGAAAATTCTCCATTGGACCTCTCTCGCATTGCCAAGTTTTCAAAAATTTTCAAAATTCTTCATTACATGCGGACATTAATTTGACTCGAGAGTCAGATTGTCGAAAATTTCACAAAAATGACTGAAAATGTTGCAGAAATGGTGAAAAACTACAATAAAAGTCTCGAAAATTGTAAAAAACGGCCGAAAATATTATAAAGATAATTTAAATGGTATTAGATGATATACAAAATGTTTTAAAGAGTTTTCGAAAATTCTATAAAAATCGTGTGAAAATGTTGTAAAAGTAGTGAAAATAATGGTAAAATAACTCTAGAACCACATTTAAAAAAATGCACAAAAAATATTATTTTTTGTAATAATATCTCAAAGGGTAATTTAAAGTAAAATTCTTTCAAAGAATTGGCAGTTCCTCTAAAAAAATTCAAAACAATTATTGAAAAATTTAAACAGTCATCTCCATAAATTTTTCGAAAAAAATGAAAAATTTTTCAACGGGTGAGAAATAGTGAAGTAAGAAAATTAAGTAGTACTAAAAACGTTCTTATTTTAAAGAAATTTTCTATAGAAAAAATTTAGTCAAAAAATTTATAGAAAAATAATTGTGTTCGGAAAAAAATCTTAAAAATTTTCCGTCACTAAAAACTTCAAAAAAAAGAGCTTCTGAAAGAAATGTCGAGAAATAGTTTTTTGATGGATTTTATTTCTTTTTTTTTCATATTCTAAATGATTTTTATGAAAAGTTGAACATTTTTAACCAAATTTTCGACAATTTTCACGATTTTTTTGCCATTTTTATAATATTTTTATCAAGCATCTCCAAAATATTGACAATTTTAACAATATTTTCGCCGGAGGACATATCCATGTTAAAAAAGTGATTTTTCAAAAAAACCTTGAAATATAGGATAATTGTGTAAAATGAATAATGATGGTACCTCATTTTGCTCAAAAAATTCTATATACCTACTAAACAAATTTTTGGTAGATTTTTTTGAACATGGTCAAATTTTAATGGTGAATGGGAGATAGTAAGGGTTGGGTCAGAAGGGTAAAATTTTTACAAGGTTGTTACGAAGTCTAAACACACCTTTTTAACCACCCTTTCCTCATTCAACTTTCGAAAAGAGTTGCAAAACGATCCATTCTACTACACATTCAACATTTCGTTCTAATACCAACAAATTGTTTCTCATTGAATTGAGCTATAAACGAAAATGAATATTAAATCGACCACCATATGTATGTGCACGTTTAAGCTACCTTTTATATCGAATTCCTTGAACTATTTCAATCGTACTTCATCACCATCAACACCTATAATTAAACAGTATTCACTTTTTATCTAGTATTTTGTAATTTATCATTTGTGGTGCGGTACTGCGGCCGCCATCGCGCCATCGCCACTGACCAAGCTTTGTTTCAAGATTTAAACGTCACGTGCGTTATTAATTTTTTTCGAAAACGCTTTCTCATTCATAATATTTACGTTCGTGTGACCACAAACGTACGCGATAAGTTATACTAATACTTATCTTCAAAATACCTAGGACTTTATTGATGTAAATACAAGTGATTTAATCGTTCGATCTTGCGGTATTCGTATTAACTTGCGTTTATTATTTCGACAGATAGAAAAAAAAGCGTTTATATTCGAAGGTTTCAATAAAATATCGACGATGATAAAAAATATACGAAGGTGTGTTGCTGAAATTCCTAATTTCGTGATGGTTCCGTTTGCAGAATTTTTCTATATGTACGTAGGCAGGTATTTTAGAACTATTCTTTCCAATTACGTTTAATCCGTAGTCAGAATATGAATCATAATAGAGAAGAACCTCCTCATTGAGTAAAATTGTCGCTGATGAATTCAAATGAGTTCAGCAATCCCACTAGAGTAGTAAAAACATGAAATATCTTCAAAATACTAGGTACATTACGTAGGTACGTAATTTTCAGTTGTTAAATATTCGATTTATGGAGGTCGTTTCATTCCTACGAAATATTCCAATCAATTTTTATTTTCAATTGTCGCCTATAAAATGCTCGATGAAAAAATTATTCTAATTAATTTCTAGAAAGAAAGCAAAATGGTGAAGAAGTGATGTTTTGCAATCGTAATTTATTCTGGAAAATCCCCCCTTTTCTGATCGATGTCCGAACTCGATTAAAATTTCCATTCCAATTCATCGATAACCCACAGGGTGAGAGAAAAATCACCTTGGAAAGTGTTAAAACAACATTGACTTACTCGCGTCATCATCTAATGATGATAATATCGGTTACATCCGAGCAACGATATCTGACTCTTCTTCAGTCATCGTAATTACGATTTGTATATGTATTATGGTCAAAGGGGTCGAGTACGCCGGTCTAATTATCGTAATGTATTCATTATTCGCGCATTGTACGATATCCACATCGACTCCGACTCCACATTCGCTATACAGGTCGTTTATAGGTGCGACGTGTGGTGTTGCGTACACGATGACGATATGCGTATTCTCGCGAGAGTTGTTGGTTTTATTTTTGCTCATTGCTCGCTTCCTTTTCGGTTGTACGTACCTGAAGTACATATTTCTATGCGCATTGGTATATTGTAGCTAGTTCTATAGTATACGTACTGCATAAACTCGTTTTGCACGTTCTGGAACGTGTGTAACCTAATAGTACAAATAAGATTATTTGTGACTAGGTACTCGAGAGAGGTGCGTACTGGCTGCAGCATTTGGCGTAGGTACTCCGTACTCGTACGTAGTACGCGATGAGTCAGCTTTGCTGCGTGTACGTAACATTAAACTAATATTGTTTTGTTACGGTTACAGATTACTAGTGGCGGAATGATCGAAGTGGACGAGGGGGTTAGCAGTTCACGAGGTACGGCCAGGGACAGAGCGGCTCAGGCGATCCATTATTACAATAATAACGTGCTAAAAGCCAGAACCGGTTCTAGATCGTCCGCGTACTCTTATCAGCAACATCAACGAATTCGCGGAGGCGCCGCCGCCGCCGCCATCAATTCCCGTACCGATAATCTCTACCGTAGTAATTCCAGTTTAGAGTTGTTGCACGATTGTAATCTAAACGAGTGCCATCGTAATCACGCTGAAAACGTGGTAACCCCTACGTTGAAACGTGAATACGGTAGTCATGGGTCCATCGACGTCATCGCCGTCGTCGATCAAAAAGACGACAGAGATCTGGCCAGAGAGCAGTTCTTCTCCATGTTGCAGGATTACAAACCGGCGGTGAGTACGCAGCATTTATGTACGAATCGGTTTAGAAAGCGCATCTTCGACTATGTGCCAATTTCCACGCTTCTTTGGGTACGAACATCAAGTATCGAGGAAATTCTGATATTAGTTGTGCTCAGCACCCACAAAGAGTATTGCAGATTTATGGATGCGGATGCATAACGGTTGAGAAAGAACCAGAGCTGCCAATTTTGGTGATTTATCACCAGATTTAGTGATTTTTTCACCCTGGAGAAGTGTATAGTGATTTTCATAGCGATTTTCGAGAAATCTAATGACTTCATTACTTTTTCATCCAAATTACCAAATTTTTCAACTTTTTCCAACCGATTTGTAGTAATTTTTGAATTATCATTACTTTGTTTTGAAATTTTTGGGAAAAATATGAAATTTCAGCTGTTTACAGTTTGATGTATTTTTCTGTAAAAATTTTCGTCATCGCTTCGCTCGGGCTTGATATATTTCCTTATTTCATCAAAATAATGGATAGTCGTGATTTTATATCATTGAACGTCTATGTTTGTGAAAGTGTTTTTTATTGAAAAATAAAGTGATTTTGATGATTTTTGAGGTAAAAGTTGGTGACAAAATTGATTTTCTTTGTTTGAAAGGTGATTTTGGTGATTTTTAGCCAAAAGATAATTATAGTGATATAAGTGATACGTTTTTTTGGCGAATATGGTGATTTATGAAATTCTCGGTTGGCGGCCCTGGAAAGAACTCTGCAAGAGCGGGAATTACTCCGGGAGTATGCGATAGTTTTACACAGGAGTTTTTTTATTTTCTATCATCGAAAGAACTGATTGGAGTAACTTGACAGCTATTGAACGTTTTTGACATGATAAGTCTTGTGGCTAAGCCTAAGGCTTAAAAGAAATTGTGTTACCCTGGATGACGTTTTGTACTTGGATCATTTTAAAGGTTCTCTTAAGCCAGATGACCTTTGGACTTGAAAATTTCAGATTGTAAAAGTGATACAAAGATTATAAATATTTTCATCATTTTCATTATCGTTCAAAATAATGATTAAATGGGTCAAAAATTCATGAATGTTGTTGGAAATGAATCAGCGTAAATATTGCAAAAAATGTCAAAAACTCGCGAAAATTGTTGAATGGATGGTCACAAATATTGAAATTGCCATAAAAATTGGTGAAAATATCGTAGAAATGGCCCCAAAATCATGAAAACTGACAAAATTATCGAAAAGTCGTTGAAAATGTTGAAATTGTCAAAATTTCGACAGATTCAAGCAGTAAAAAATAATGTAAAAATTGGTCACAAAATCAGGAAAATCATGGAAAATTTCGTAAGAATTGTTGAAATTGTTATAAAAATTGGTAGAAAAATCGTAGAAACGTCAACAAAAGTCATGCTGGTTTTTATACCTAATTATCGAAATTTTTACAAAAATCAGTAAAAATATTGTAAAAAAGGTTAATAAGTTGTAAAATACGTTGAAATTGGGTAAAAATTGGTAGAATTTTCACAACATTTACCAAAATTTGCATAATTTTTGACCATTTTTGAGTTAATTTTACCGATTTCTATGACAATTTTTGGGTAATGTCACCCTTTTTATGACTTTTCAACCACTTTTACAACATTTTTCCACAAATTTTACGAGAATTTCAATGTTTTTAATGGGTTTTTGACCTTTTCGATAAAACTTTTAATGATTGGGGTTTTGAAACAATATTTCAAAACATAAGATTAATCAATTGAAGAGGGTGTCTACAAGATCATGGAAGTCGTGGACAAGTCATACGAGTAGATTTCGAAAAGGGGCCATGGAAAGTCATTAGATTTTAGTGTTAGAAGTCGTGGATTTTTTACTTTTTAATGGGAAAAATTCAGATTTGGTTATAATGAATTTTTTTTCTTGTAAAGTTACAAATTTTTTTTAGAAAAAAAAAACCAATCGGTAGTAAAAAAGGTCGTGGATTTCCAAAAAAAAAAAATAATAATACGGATAGACACCCTGTTGAAGAATTATGTTTGAAAAGCAAAAATTAACGCTTTATTGTTGAAATGACACAAAATTTCGTATAAATCAGTGCAATTATTGTAAAGATTGTCAAAAAAATTAGAATTGTAGAAATTGCCGAAAACATAGTCAGTCAAAATATGTAATGTGAAAGTGATGTCATAAAAGTCGATAAAAATGTCGTAGAAAAGGTGAAAACATCACGAAAAACAGTTTTGTCAAAAACCTCGTAAAAATTATTGAAATTTTTATAAAAAATCATTTATTTCAAGTACTGAAAAAAATTATCAAAAAATCATGAAAATCATCGAAAATGTTGTTAAAATTGTCAAAATGTTCACAAAAACTAGCAAAAAGAAAGTGAAAACAGCTGGATCTTTCACAGCAATTTTCAAGACTTTTACGATGATTTTTTACCATTTTTGCGTTTTATTTATTGATTTATTTCAAACACTTTTACAGCCTTTTTCAACGATTTTGAGGATTTTTTTTTTCAGAATTTTTACGAGATTTTAGATACTTTTATGATTTTTTTATTTATTTTGTTAGCAAAGTTTTCAGTGATTTTTATGAAAATTGGAGACATTTTTATGAATTTTTTAACGATTCTAATAATTTCTTGGCAGCCATTGGATTTTTTTTTTCGATTTATCATATTTTTTTTTACAGATTTTTGGGGAAATTTGGACATTTTCCATAACATGTCCGACGATTTTCATATTTTTTTGGTTATTTTTTCGCAGTAATGGTTTTTTTAATACACATTTCGACAAATTTTACAATTTTTGTCATTAATTTGTGATTTATTAACCACTTTTTTACCAGATTTTCAACAATTTTCATGATTTTTTGACCATTTTTACAATATTTCGATAATTTTTATGGAAATTTTCAACGTTCTTACAAAATTTGAACTACTTTTAGTACATTTTCAATAATTTTCACTGAATTTCGTTTCTTGATTATTTTTGATTTTTCAAACTACCCACTTTAGGAATAGTTTCCGGTCTTTTAGGAGTCTTCCCTTTTTGTTTCGACTCGTGCCCACAATGAGATTATTCATCTGTGAAATTTTTATTTTTTATTTTGGCCATTTTCTATGAAATCGTTAATTATGACACAAGATCGACATTTGTGAGTGAGACATGAATCACATTTAGCCAAACAGGCAAACTTTTTAACAGCTGGAGATTGGAGACTTCTAATACGAGCAACGAGCGTACATATTAATTAGATATTTTGTTAGAACCCTTATCTGACCACCATATTATGATAAAACCCCTTTTGTTTCAATTTGTCACGATCAACCCTTATCTTTGACATACTATCAACGATACTCACCAAATTTTCAAAGACCTACTGAGAAGCATGAAAATCGGTATACCAATGGCGAGTATGATGATAACTACGTGCTCGCTAATGATGGAATATGCATTAAAAAAAGAAAAAAAAAGGTGGTCCCATTGTGATACATTATGCAGTTGCGCGGATAAACGTGCATGTCTGTTTTGTATACCACAAAGAGAAATGGGGCTTTCGTGTGTCTTTTTATTCTCTTTCTTTCTCTTTTTTCTGTATGTCAGACACGTGTTTAGTTCGAGTTCGCCATCTGTAAGCAAATATTTCTCAATACTCGTATATGACCTAGGTAGGTTCGCGCCACACCATCCACATCAAAACGACGCAAACGCTCGTCGATTAGTTAATGCCGAGAATTATTACCTTGCTGTACGAACTCCTCTGTAATTTGATTGCCCGTGCTCGACGATGATGAGGTGTCTGTCTTTGGATTACCTTGCTACCTTCTTATCGTATGCAGGTATACTAAATGCTTGTTTGAGACGTTCTTTGGTGGTCACGGTTACATTTCGGTTCCGTGGGAGGATTCTTATGTACGGAAATAATACTCGTACTGTGCAATTTTTCTCGAGGGGAGAGGGATCGTGTAAGTAAGTACCAGTATGGAATGATTTTTACGAGATGAGGCAATTCGTAATGAGGAGACCGAGAACGTTGTATTTTTAGGTTTTAATTATCGTCACGTTCATTTTTTCCCGTCTCAGTGTTGTTTACGTCTTTTTGTGTTTTGTCTTATCGATCGATTCCGTCGCACGATTTATCGATAACAGATGTTTATCCGTGAAACGTTGATAAATCTCGGATACTTTTTTTGAACGTACGACTGTACGAGCGTCATTTAAAATTTTACGAAGAAAATCGGCTCGATGTAGGTGAATAAGGAGGAAAGGGGTAATTCATTTATGGAAATGCATTCATAATTCTAGGTTAAGATCTCGTATGGGCTTGTTGATGACGTATGAAGAGTTCATGAATGAGGATGAAAACTTTTTTCCATTGAAGTGTCGCAGTAGTATTCAAAAAGAATACGGATGGTATGAAATTAAATTATCACGTGACAGCGGAGAACGTAAAGGAAGCAGAGAGGAGAGGAAGAAACGTGCGAGGAATTTAAGAGAAAAAAGTGCTAGTTCAAATATTTAATGAAATGATAAATGAACGATCGTCAGATTATCAATATTGATATTTGAAGTTAAAGTATTTTTTCTGAGGCGAGAAATGAGTGTACATAAGGATATTGAGGTGAATTAAAAAAAAAACATACCTTAGATTTTGATCAAATTCAAAGGGGAGGTTCATTTTGAGTTGGAGATCTGCCATGAGAATTTTAGAACCCTAAGGCAAAGGAGGGTAGAAGAAGATGCTCAAAGTGGTTTTTCGATAGGTAATATTCATACAATTTTTTGTTCATTCGTAAAAGCTTGAAAAAAGCAGGGCTGGCAATTCAGCCGAAAGCTGAAAGTTGAAAGCCGAAAGATTTTTTTCAAATTAAGTCCAAGCCAAGAGCCGAAGCCCATACTGACTGAGAAGCCGAAAGCCAGTCGAGAGCCGATTGCGTTTGGCTTTTGATCGGGGTTTTTCAGCTGTTTTTTGGCTTTTTATCGACTTTTATCGGACTTTCTCCGAATTTTCATCGTTTTTTTTTCAACTTTTTATCGTTTTTTTTGGTTTTTTTCCGACTTTTATCGTTTTTTTTTTTAATTTTTTTCGACTTCTTTCCGGCTTTTTATTGACTTTTTCGGATTTTTTTCATCGACTTTTTTTCGGCTTTTTATCGGCTTTTTTCGGCTTTTTATCAGCTTTTTTCGACTTAAAGTTGGAAAAAAAAGCTAAAAAAAAACGAAAAAAGCCGATAGCCCGCCGAAAGCTGTAATGGACACCTTGCACTGAGATTTTTTTTTGCTTGTTTCCATATAAATCGAAAGTCTATGTTAAAAGATGAAGATTAAAAAAAAAATTATGAAAATCGGTC
>FIZU01011217.1:0-13316 GCA_900064475.1 Pseudococcus longispinus | reverse complement strand
AATATAATGTGAAAATTCGGTTCATGACTACACCCCTTGGGGTGTGGACAGATTACGTCCAATTTCCGTTTTAAATGCTCGAATGACGCCATTTTGAGGACCTACAACCTCTTCAAGATGACCCAGGTGCCTAAAAATCATGTCTGGGCTTGTTTTAAAACGACCTACACCATATATTGCAATTTCAGCGAAATCGAGGAATTTTGAGTTTTTGTTGCTGTTTTTAAAAATTTGAGTATTTTTGACTTCGGGAAATATTACATGAAATAAGTTGAAAAAAATCAAAGTTTCTCGATTTTACTGAAATTGCAGTATATGATGTAAGTATATCGGCTTGAAACAAGCTCAGACTTGATTTTTAAGCCCCTAGATCATCTTGAAGAGGTTTGGGTTTCAAAAATGGCGTCATTCGGGTATTTAAAAAAAAAAAAAATAAGAAAAAAAGGAAAAAATGAACGAACTTGGTCTAAATGCAGGTTGATGGTGTATTTGTGTGTCATTAATGATACATTGCAAGGAAAAAATTTTCGGCCAGAAATGACCCATTTAAGGAGGGGGAGGGGGAATAAGGGGGGAAGGTTTTAGGAATTTTTGAAGATGAGGCACCACGATATCAAGTTCTACAAAAATATGAGGTTGTATATCTAGACTAGGTACACCATATATATTTTTCAGAATTGCATCTCTGAAAGGTGTTACCAAAATGGCGGTTAGAAAATTTAAAATGTCTAGTTGACCTTGAAAATAAAATAGATAAAATAAAAATTTAAAAACCACGCTTTTATTAAACAAAAAAAAATAATAATTATCACTTTTGGGTATTTTTTTAACCAAGAAAATTCTCAAAAATGGTACCTAATTATTTTTTTTTTTGTTTAATAAAAGTGTGGCTTTTAAAATTTTTATTTTATTTATTTTATTTGATTGTTTTTGAATTTTCATCGCATATAAAAAATGTTCCTGAAAAATATATTTAAATTCTGTTAAAGTAAAAAATTAAAGTAGAAAAAAATTGTTAATCGTCAAGAAATTGAAGGAAAATCTCATTTTACAAAAAAAAAATATCCGAAATATGTGAAAACGAAAAAAAAAATTACCAGCTCCATCTGGATTCGAACCACCGACCCGTGGATTAGTGAAAACTGCGAACTACGACGAATGTAACGTTGCGCGCGCATCGGACGAGTTGATACTTTTTGTACGGATGTACGATTCAAAGTTAATAAAAGCGTTGTAAAAAGCTCGACATTTTTCTCAAAAAAATTTCATAAATTATCCTTGATAGGGTCTAAGCTGTTCCTGTAAGTTTGAAAAAATTTGGTTCAAAACTACCAAAAATGTAAATTTTAACAAAAATCCACCTTTAACCCCTCCAGAAGGGGTTGGGGTTGAGATATCAAGCTAAAAATTTTGTCACGGGGGTTTTAGACCATAAAGATCAACTTCCACTGGATAATTTCAAATTCGGTGCCCAAAACCAAATCATCCCCATAAACAACCTGGCTACACCCTTTTAGAAAATTGTTATTTACCTATCTACTTTAGGAACTAAACCTGGAAAAAATTCTCAGAGTAATGTTTTTCGGATCAATTAACGATACGAATTTCTAATTACAGTGAAAAAATGTTAACAAAGTAAAATTAGGTACGTACTTTGGACAAGAAATTCTCTCAGGTTTACTCCAAGCGATAAAATGCAAAGAAAAATATCGAAACGTTTAATTTAAAGTTAATTTAATCAAAAATCAAAAATTGGTAAAGCGAAATTAATTCTTGATTTTTCTCAGCGAGAATAATTTCATCGGGGGAAAAAAGCGACAACACTAGCTAAATAGTTAATTATGTAAATTGGGGTAATTCTATTCGACCGCAGAAGTTTTTATAGAATTGTCCAGTGTAAAAATAAATCAACTGTAAGGAGAAAAATCTAAATGAATTTTGAAAAGGGTATGGAATAAAATGTTAGGGTGAAAGGTTCAGCACGCCAACATAAGTATGTACTTATTTTATACAAACGAAAATGATACCTACTTGTATGCATATGTTGAATTCTTTCGGATCCAATATCGTACTTCTATTTTCAAGTAATATGATGATTAAATTTTTTGTCGATGGAAAATTTTATATTTGTGGCATGGTGAGCGCGAAATGAAGACATTTATAGCCCAAAAATATAGTTGTTTACATATCCTTGTTGAAAATTTATTTCTTGATATTTTTAGTTATAGAACCCACATGTTCGTTACTGTAAAAATTCCGCTTGAAACAGATTTTTTTTCAATTAAAATTTGTATTTTTTTTTTTTGTGAATCGAGAAGCGATATTCAGTCTCTTCCCTCGGTTATACACCTACATCAAGCAAACTATGGAAATGTGAATTCAAAGGTTTGTCAATTATCATTGTCACCTTTGATATTTAAAATCACTGGATATTTTTAAAAGTTGCCTACTTCTTTGATTTCATGAAAGATATCGAATACATCTGTTGAATATCTTAAGATTACAAAAAATTATGTACGTACTTATGTATTTCTACTTTATCTCAAACGGTACAAGATAGAAATCTGAAACTCACAGTGTAGATGCATGAGGTGGTGTAGTTGTGCATGGTGAAATGCACAATTTAATTAATATAAAAATGACCAAGCGATTGTAATTGATAAAAATACTAGCTTAGAGATTTGGAAAAAAAAGGGGAAGCGAAGAAGTTGTCAAACCAGTTTTTGGTGAGTTATTGTTGTTTGACTGGTTTTAAGTAAGTTGTTGAATTCGTTTGGGTTCGGATTGTGTCGGATCCTGTCGTTTACATTTGGGAAGGTGAGTCCTGCCCATCACAGCTATGTTTACTTCCAGTTAAAAATGTAGAATTTTTTTCATTACAATTTAGAACGTCGAACAGAACATTTTTCACGGGTTTTTAATTTTGAGAGTTATATTCAAATTGATTAGTTTCCAGTTGTAGTTTTTTTTAAATATGGAATGTAATGTGAGAATTCAGTTCATGACAACACCCCCTGGGGTGTGAACAGACTATTTTTCAACTATAGTCAAATTTCAAATTTTTCCGTATTAACTACCATTATTATGAACTCAACTTGTGTAAAAAAAAGACCCTCTTGCCAATGGTGCAAATCTCACATTTCTGTCTACCTCGAATCAGAAAATCACCCTTTTGGGAAAAATGTAAAATTGTATGGAGTTTGAGTAGAAAAAGTGATTTTTTAGGGGATTTTCTTGAAAACAACTTTTAAATTGAGTAAGATAATAATCTGAAAGTTGCTTCATTGGAAAGAATTTTTTTACTCCAGTTGAATTCATAATAATGGTTGATGACATTAGTTATGAAACACCCAGTATTATGTACATTTTTGACTAAAATTGGACCTCCCCCCCCCTCCCTTGAACAAATTGAAATTTTCGAAAAAATCTTTCCATTATATCGAGCATTTATTATCATTTTTCAACATTAATTCACTCCTTCGTGTTTTTTTTTCGTCATTTCTAAATTTCAAACCTGAAAATACTCAGTGAAGAATGACCACTCTGAAAAAATTACTCGAAAATTTGTATTTTCAAAAGAGGTGAAAATTGTGAAAAATTGCAAAAGAAAATCGATATTTTGGCTTTTAAAATCGCATTTCAGCAATTAAATGAAAACAGCCGGTATTTTAATATCCTTTCGCTCCATATCATTTATCTACTGGTTACTTCCACCTTTTAACATTATTTTATACGAGAAATCGATGACTTACAATTTGGTAGAATGAAAAATAATGAAATTACCTGAAATGCCTCCAATCAAAATATTTCCAAATCGTATTAGAGGGGAAAATTTGAAACCTTGAGTAGGCATTAAATTTTTTATTGATTTTATTTTAAGAATTTTTTTTAAAACTTCGAATTTTCAAGGTAGACCTTTTTTTTGTCGAAGATAAACAAAAATGTAATTTTTCCAGAGTGGTTGCTCTCGCTTTTACGCTACTTTTCTCGTTTGAAAACTTGAAATGACAAAAAAAAAAACATGAAGGAGTGAACCAAAATTAAAAAATTCAAAATACGTCACTACAAGAAACAACTTTGCACAAAAAATTCGAAAAATTTCACATTTTTTCCGAAATTAAAATAGCTATAAATCGCGAACGAGAGGAGTTGGGGAGCCAAAACTTTCCCTGTGCGAAATGCGAATGATTCAAAATGAAAAAAAATCTGATTTAAAGCCGATTTCACCCACATATACGACCACTTTTTTCCAAATTAAAAAAAAAATCAGAGTGATAGCTAAAATTTTAAGGAAAAATTTCAAATGGATTTTTGTACCTACTTGTAGAATTACTAAATCTGAATTTTTCGTTAAAAAAAGAAGACTATTTTATTTGAGCCACCTACGTTCCATCAAAATTACTCCAATTCTCTTTTCAAACTCGATAAATAAGTAAAATAGCATTGTGTTAGCTTCTGATATTTTAACCCCCCCCCCCCTCACCTCCCTTCCTCGTGTACTTTTCTATTTGTATCAGGACCATGCAGAATTCACTTCTTATAATTAAAAAAAAATTAAAATAAAAACCCCGATGAAAAAAAAATTCATTGATTTGATTCCATAACAAGTTCTTCTCATCAGCCATTTCGCTAATGTGTTAATCAATCATGCTACTGTCTCCTTTCTCTATTACTACATCTACGTATACTTCATTTGGAAGAAAAGCGTGCTATTTTCATGTTAATTTTATAAGCAGGTATTATTTTTGAATCTTATTCAGACGAATATTCCACAACCACATACGAGTATCTGTAATTTACACCGGTTGCTATGATTTTACGTATGAATATGTATCTTGTTTATACCAACTTACATCCCAATCAATAGCTAATGAATTGAATTTTTAATTAGTCCCTATGGCTTTTGAAGAAGTTTTCGACGTAACTAATGGATTAACATTTTCATCAACAAAATGCGTTCGGAATAAAAAATCAAGCTCACATTTTCTATATTTTGTTTTCTTGCCGAACTCGACGAAAACCACATACAAGAAAAAACACTGTAATGAAATTTTTTTCTTCCTGCTCGAAAACATTCTGTTCGAAGCAGGTACTTCAACAACATTTCGAAACAATAAACGATGGCAGAAAACATTGTGTCCACTGGAGATGAAAACAACGTGTTTTTATTTCACCCTAGCTCAGACAAAATATCGTACTTCTAACTTTTTTTCGGTTTCGTTGGTGTAAATATTAAACGCAAGTTTGGTAGGTAATTTAAGAAAAAAACAAACAAACGAAACAAGGGGATAAGGTGCATTAATTATGAAGATATTTTTGTGCATAAGAACGAGCCTATTTTTAACAGATTCATTGTTTGAATTACAAATACTTATACCTGTTTATTGAAGATATAGGGTATGATATCGATAACCTTATGGTATATTTACATTTTTATGAGACCCATAAATGCAAATATAATTACAAGAAACAATATTTTATTTGGTTCGAGAATCGCCTACACATTTACTCGTGCGATAAGATCATAAAATTTAATAACTTTTCCATTCGAATATATTCATTGGTTGAAAATCAACCAACGAATGTAAAATATTAATGAATATTTTCTTCACATTGGCCCACAGCTAAATGTCTATTTCAAAGCCAATTTGATACATGAGCTTTACACCTAAACACTTGTTATGAAATCATTAACAGTTCGAAACGTTTGGAAATATTGACAAAGGTAGTAGCTGAAAACTTTGGTGAGTTGAACAAGGAAAAAATGACGAAGTCGGACTGCATTTGTCAATGAAATTCGAAAACCTTCCCACGTTACGTAGAAAAAATAGTCGAAAACAAAATGTACCATGTCAGAGATGAAATGTTAAAAGGTGTGAAAATTAAATATTTGTTCAAGTTGGTGACTTTTCGTTATTGTTGTTTTTTTTTTTGAGAACAGATTGTTTGGCGAATTGTTTGGTCGTGTTGATGTTTTTTTCGCCCTTATTTGATAACATTACGTATTGAAGGGAAGGGGGCGCGTTATTGAACTTTTTGAAATATTCACTCGTTGAAAAGGTAGCCAGCCAGAAAACGAAATAATCGATGCTGTAGGTTTTGATTTAACCCATAGTTTATATTTTTATCGACGAAATCACTAATAATTACTATTAGTTACTATTAATTAACTAGTAGTAACTAGTAATCAATTAATGGTCCCCATATGGTGACTAGTAGTGACTATAATAGTAACTATTAACCGACGTATAGTGAATAAAGTAATGACTAATAGTAACTATTAATCAATTGGCATAGTTTTGTACTCGCAGGTAAACTGTCGCATCAAATAGTATATAAGCTTTCAGATAAGTTGTATTGTCACCCCCAATTGTGCTCTCAGTCACGCAACATTATTAATTGTAGATACTATTATACACCACTGAGAATAGATTAATAGTGATTAATAGTGATTAATATTACTATTAATCACTATAAATTAATATAACGTGTTGAAAAAACTGATCGTGACTAGTGACAATAGTATTTTCGACACTATTAATCACTAATAGTATTACTAGTCACTAGTAAGTATTATTTGTGACTAGTAATATTACTTAAGTTAATAGTGATTAATAGTGTCGAAAATACTATTGTCACCATTGTTTTTTTTTTATTCGTGACTATTAATTTTTTTTTAATATGGGATAAACCAGCTCGAATGTTGTGAAATTCAGATCTATTATTAGTTTCGATAAAATTTCCTCGAAAAACATAAATTTCACGTGCATTTGTTGTATTATTCCACCGTATTGATTCGTTTATGAAAAATAATAAATGAATTTACTTTTCTCAACATCCATCTCTGTTTTATTTCCGCATCTCTCAGTTCGCCAAGAATACCCAAACTTTTCGAATAAATGTTTCAGCAACAAGTCAACATCCTCGAATCCATATCCGTCTAAGGAAATATTACACCCAAACACGTGTACATTTCACATAAATCTATACATTATCTTCCTTATTTGTTCTAAAATGTACTAATCCTTTTTACACGTATACACGGTCGACATTAAATTGTAAATTAAAAAAAATAAACCTAAATGGAAGATTAAACTGCGCCTTATATGGTTTAATATATCGTAAAGCTGTTCCGGGGACACTTACTGGCTGAGAAATAATTAGAAAAGAGCTTTTAAGGTAGAAAAATTCAACTCGTAGACTGATTAAGTTTAAGACTTCGAGGATAGAATTTACGATCACAAGGAAGTTTTATTTAGAAAATACCAAAATAACTTCAAAGCTTTATCTATACTTCAAAATGAAGCGACTCGAGAGAAATAGGGGTTTAAAAAAATGGAAATTTAAGAAAAAAGAATCAAAGATATGGAGGTAGGTTGTTTGTTTAAGGGCGAAAAACGTCGAAAAATTTTGTCAACCAAGGTAAACCTATTTATGATGTTTGGAATATCATTGAAAAATTATTACTTTTTAATTTATAAAGATGGTAAACCGTTTAGAATTTTTTTTCGCTTGTTTATTCGCTTATAATTATTTCTCGAGATTGAAAATATTCGAAGGTTATTTTTATTTTCAATATCGAGATGATTTGAATTTTTTCTATTAAGAACTTTGATCGTGAATCGAAAATTGAATATTTTACGTTGAGAATGAACCACTTTAGTAATTTATTTAATGAGTTATCAATTTTCGAATCGTATTACCTATAGTGTTTTATTATCTTATAGCGTGATCAAATATTCACGTTTGATTTTACAGTATTACCGTTAAAAAAAAAAACAATAAAAATCAATGCCTTTAATAGAATTTTGATAAGTTGAAAGAATGTGATTGTTTTTGATAAAAATGTAAGTGAAATTATTCTATTTAGATGTCATTTTGAAATTTCTATAATTCAAAGACCTGCCCCTAAAATTAGATGGATACCAACTGTTGAACTTGGATAAAATACACGTATTTTCTTCTGGGATCATTTCTGGTCGAAAAAATAATTCCAAGATTTGAACTAATACGTTTTTTCAAAATAGAAAATTCGTAAATAATTTTTTTTATTCGACAATAAAGAATATTTCAGTTTTTCTGAAGAAATGAGGTAAAATTGTTCCAAATAAGTTAAGAAAAGCAATTAATATAGAAAGATCTTAACGAAATTTGAAGATCTCGAGTAGCTAAGAAATCAGCGAACATTTCAACTAACCAATAATTTATGAACTCGTAAAAAAAGCAAACTGAAAAATTGCAAGTAAAATTTCCAAGAACGTTTAAAATATAAATCGAAAATTTTCAACCACCAAAATAATAAAAAAAAACTACCAATTATAACGTGAAAAAATAATACTTTATTAAATAATAAATTCGAGAAAGCAATTGAATAATATGTACCTGTTTATAACAAACGACGAAATTCTCATTAACGTGAACTCGTATTTAGCTTTTTTGTTAGAAAAAACGGCGCGAAAAAATAAAGCCACAAATTTTTTGTAAAAAAAACCAACAAACACCACTTACCAAATAATGAAATAATTCGCAGGGATATATCCTAAATGTACATGTAATATGGGGAAAAAACAACACGAGTAAAACTTTTGCAAGGGGAGTGACAACGATAGAACGAGGACTGATAAACTGGAGAAAGCTCCTTTCACCTATATATAATATATATTGACCAGATAAGGGGATGAACGTCGTCGAGGGGATATTATTCATCGCACAGTGTAGAATAAGTAACGCCTACGTTTTAAACATGTGTAGATGTAACTTGACTTACGTACGACTGGGTTGTAATTTTTTTTAATATTTTGTGTCGAGAAGACAATTACGTATTTTTTTCCAGAATTATATGTTCGAATTACTTTGGGAAAAAAGTGATTAATTTTCAAGAGGGAGAAATTATTACGAGGTTGAGATAAGGAGATTTTGATGATTTGGGAAAGCGAACAGTGTTGCTTCGTTTCGTTTCGGATGAAGGAATGGTTTGTAAAAGCCAGCGACAAATTAAAATTTAAATTATTGTGTTTTCATTCTAACGAATGTATTTTTGGCTAAGAGGTGTTTTTTTCCCTGGGTTGAATTATTATTCAAATTGAAACGATCCCTAAGACGAGGATAAAGCTCTATTTAACCGTTTTCTTGTCGGAATAATTGTTCGTCGTTTTGTATCATACTTATATCTAGGTTAGGTACCTGAAGAAATGGTAATTTTCAAATTGCCATTTTATACCAAAAGTTATTACAAACTTGAACTTTTGGTTCGTAATTTACCTAACAAAATGTGATCTTGAAGATTTGAAAGAATTTTTTTTATCGTGATTATTACCTACGACAGTTCGTCGGGATTTTTTCTAACGAAGGTATTGGGTAAATAATTTTTATTTTTAACAAGAAGTCAAGTCTTTTTAATTATCAGTGAATTATTTTCCCCACATTTACAACAAAATTTTTTTTACGAGTGGTTCGTATTTTTTGTTACTTTGCAAAAAAAAACTTTCTGCGGATTGATTTTTCTTCTTGTTTTCAAAAAATTAGATCAAGGTGAAGGTTATTGAAAAATTGCATTGGTAAATTTCACGTCTCGTAAATGTGAAAATCGAGTAGAAAAATAACTCTATTATTATCCAATATGCATTTAAAATTTTTTTTCGCAGTTGCTTGATCGATAATTTGGCCAAAATTACGGTCAATCTGAGTAAACATTTTTTTTTAAGGGGTAATAGATAAGACATATCGTGGCTGACTCATTGAATCGCAGTTAATTTTGTCGATTGAATTTTTTGAGAAAATTTGACTGCCAATGAGTTGAATATTTTCAAATTTTTTTGGTAGATGCAATTTTTTTCAAGCGTCTTATTGATGTGTATATGTACTTGGGGCCTGTGATAAAATAATCTTTGATTTGAACGATTGCTCTTCTCACTCATTTTTTTCTGCTGTTTCAAATTTTTGAAACCGTGTCAAGGAAAATTCAATCCCTGTTTAATTAATTAGGTAATGAAAAAGCAAACCGAAGATATTTTGTTTGAAAACTAGTAAAACTGCTCCATTTGACTGCATATTTCATTTCCTTTGTTTGTATTTAAATGCAACCACTTTACTTTTAACGAAGCTGTGAACTACTTTTCAAGACATGAAAATGAGCAAAGAGAATCACCAATAATTCAGTTTTTCGAATTTTCCTAAAAAAAACTGAAAAAGTATTTTTTTTGAAAAATATGAAACGATAAAGAATATTGCATGTGGCATAACTACCTACAAAATTTCCTTCGCGAAAGGGTTTTAGTACCTATCTATATTTTACATAATAACGTCAAACATGTGTTCTAAGGAAGGTCGTTATTCACCTTTTTTCTAGAAAATCGAAAGGTAAGTGGCCTAGTCATCAATACGCTCAATTTTGATCAAAAATATGACGGTCGTTCACCCCTTTTTAATATTTTACCACGTAGTGCCAAAATTGTCAAAATATTAAAATATGTAGTAGGTAAACAAATTTTTTTGAGGAAATTTCAATGAAAATTACGAAACATTCTTAATACATGTGGATTACTCGTATTTCATTCGAAAAAACAATCGTTGCTGGTGATTTTTTATTTATTGTTGCAATTTTTCAAAGTATGAGCAATGAGCATAAATCATAAAAAACGGGCTGCGTTTTCTTCGTGAAAATAATGAGAAAAAACGGGAAATTTTTTTGAGAAAATTTCAATTGAAGTGAAATCGTTTATCCGCATCCTCGTTTTACAGAAATTTGAAGGAACAGAATCAATCGACTCACATACAGGGTGTTCCAGTCGCGGTGCACCGCCTTCAAACCAGAGATGATGCTACTCAAACGACATAAGTGTATACATGTTTGCCAACTCCAGGATTTGCAGGACAAAGTTATGCACAAGTGCTGGTAAATATTTCAAAACGCCTTAACTCCACTAATAATATAGATAGGCAATTTTTTTCAACTTTCTTGTAGAACTTTTTAAGATCTACAAAATGAGTTATACCTATTTATGTTTAACCTGCCTCTAAAATTGAAGGAGCTACAATGATTTGAAAATTTGTAGGCTTCATAATTCCTTTAATTTTCAAGTTATGCAAAATTTTGTAAGAATCATTTTTTGTTGAACTTTTTGAGCTCTACAAAATGAGCTAATAAATTTTTTCCCAACTTCAAAATTGAAGGAGTTACAATTATTAAAAACATAAAAAGTAACTTTTTCCCATTAAAATTCAATTTTTTCTTTTCAAATTTTTTTTCAAAATGGTTTCTCATGTTTTCAATTTTGGAATCAGGCAAAAATTATTAGCTCATTTTGTAGAGCTCAAAAAGCGCAACAAAAAATGACTCTTACAAAATTTTGCATAACTTGAAAATTGAACGAGTTATGAAGCCTAAAAATTTTCAAATCATTGTAAGCCCTTCACTTTTAGAGATAGGCAAAACATGGATATGACTCAGTTTGTAGAACTCTAAAATTTCTACAAGAAAATTTCAAGAAAATTGCCTATCTGCATCATCAGCGGAGTTACGATGTTTTAAAACATGTACCAGAACCAAATGCAGACCTTTGCCCCTTCAAATCCGGAAGTTGGTAAAGATGTGTACACTTAAGTAGTTTGAGTAGCTGCATGTCTGGTTTGAAGGCGGTGCACTACTACCGGAACACCCTGTATGTAGATTATATTCTGGAACTCCACGTTCAAAATTTTCGAATAGATACATTACATACTTTGATTTCAAGGATAACTGTGCAGTGATAAGGATTAATTCAAAGAGTGAAATTTTTATAACGATTTTGGCGGTTTGGCTATACACAGCTTCCTGCCTCCCCCCTCCATTCAATTGTTGAAAAAATGTACAAAACGACACCACCCTATTATACTTTTTTCTCTATCATTTGAATTAAATGGAAATTTGTGTTTTTCACTGCGCCTCTCTCTTGCTTTCAGCAGAAAGCAAGGTGATGATGAAAATTCACCTACAAAAACGATTTTTTCAGAAAAATAGCCCATTATTAGGATCATCCTAGTAACCTAGGTTACTAGACGAAATTTTTAGAAAAAAAGGAAGAACTGGAATTCTAATCACGTGTACGTTTCTTTTTATCCATTTAGTCATGATCCATGGCAATTTCGAAATCATTTCCCAAAATTATCTATATGCAAGTAAATTTATTTGTAGAAACCAAATCAGTCGTGAATTGTGATCAAAATCGTACATAGAATTAGAAAATAGAAGTAAAAATGCTTTGCAGCTTTGGATTTGATTAGAAAAAATTTGGTTTAAAATAGCAGTCAGGTATTCAATGAATCTTTCAATAATTTCTTTACTGGCCAAATGGTAACCAACTGTCAGGTTGCCCCCCAGGCTGAATTGCAACTTAAATCGAAAAAATTACGTCTGAGTAGGGAAATTTCAAATTTGAGAGAATTTTGTTTTTTCTTATGGAGTCGTAAGTTTTTCGATTTTTAGTCCCTCGTTTCAATAATCGCAATCTAGAATAAACTGAAGTTGGCTTGACCGTGGTGAGGGGGGGGGGTGAAAAACTTTCAACTCTGAATTTTTTTTTGATTTTTTGACTCCACGTGCAATTTTCCACATAGGATATGCTTTTGCTTTCGCGAAAACATTGACGAAATTCCGGGATGAAATTTCGTCACGATGACTTTTAGACATTTTGTCTGACTTTTTTGGATTTGATAAAATTTTCAGATTTCCATTGACTTTTTGAAAGAGTTTGAAATTATAAGATTTTTTCATGTTAATGATTTTTATGAATCATTATTCTTTATAATTAAAAAAAAAATCATGATTTAAATCATAATTTTGTATCATTTTTTATAACATGATTTTCCATAGTTTTCAATAATTCTATAATGATTTTTTATGATTAGATACGATTCAAAATTTATTTATTTAAAATTTAAAATGGTCTATTTCGTAGTTCTGGGAGTGTTCCTAACCCTCTAACCCTTTTCAACCGGTCTTGGATTGTTGAAATAAATGATATAATAATCTAATTTAGGTATGATGACCATAAAAAAATTAAGATTGGACTCGATGACTTTTTTTTCAAAATGTTAAACTACTTGATCGTGACGAAATTCAATAAATAATAAATAAGGTAAAAAAGCTTTAAAACCACCCTTCTATTAACTCGTATAAAAACTCAAGTATTAAAAAGGAGAAAATAATTTCCATTCCTTTTCCGAGGCAGGCATACAATGTTTCAGTTTCTCGTAGTTTTTGCAAAATCTGATTCATCTTGGGAAAAGGGTGGTGAAGCGCAAGCGCAAACATTTATTGTTGAACTGGAATGCGCTTC
>FIZU01011213.1:0-18436 GCA_900064475.1 Pseudococcus longispinus | reverse complement strand
CCACTTTGAAAATTGAACATAAAGAGCGCGAGCTCAGTATTTGCCACGCGCCGTAGTGGAGTAACGTTGAGTTCGGGCAAGTTGTGTTCAATTTTCAAAGTGGTCGTTGAGAGACGGGTTAATGTGCATCGATCGGGCTAAAAAAATTTTTGGGTCATTTTCTCATGGAATGACACCAAACTATGGGGTTGGGTCCCAAAAAAAATTCAAAATTTTTTCCCCTTCAAGTATAAAAAATACCAATTAAGAACTTTTTTTCAGTTTTGAATTTGGCAAAAAAGGGGAGAAATTGGAAAATTAAAAGTCTCAGCTCTCAGACCCCCTCTCCCTCCCCAAATATCCTAAATACCATACATCCAAATTGGTTTTCTCGAACCACAATTTTCTCAACTTTTCTGAATATGTGAGAGAGAGGGTAGGAAAGCTTCAGTTTGACTCTACAAAAACTTGTCCACTAATTTAGTAAGATTAAGGGAAAAAACATACCTAGCTATATGGAAAAATTAAGTGGAAAGCTGATTTTTGGTATGGGGTTGGAGGTCTCTCCATTTCGATCTTCTGAGTAAGGATTTTGAATGCCTGAGCAAGTCCGGTGTGAGCTACTCCCTTATTGTGGAGCTTGCCCTTTCCCTTCAAAATAGAAAAATTGAAAAATAAAGTTTTCAAATAAAATTTTTACAATCGGTTTGCCCATTTCATCATTTTTATTGATTTTTTGGTATTTTTTTTGGAGGGGAATGGGAGACTCCTCCAAAGCAAAAATGGCTGGAGTTGGGAAAATTGTCTTAGGAACCTTTAGTAAGTATTAATCCATTTCTTATCTTCAGGCTATGTTTCAGATCACAAACTTCATAAAATGCACTAAAAATTGAAAAACTCCAAATAAGGTCTCACTCTTTAGAAAAATTGCTCATCTGATTCGGAGTTTTACACTGATATGAGATTTCTCAATCGAATTTAGCTCATTTTCATGAGTCTAGAAATCGAACAGGTAATGTAGGTATGTAGTGCACTCTAAAACTCAAAATTTCTCAATTTTTCGCCTTTTCGATACCCTATATAGGTACGAGTAGTTATATTTGAACCTTTTTCATCACTCTACGGCGATCATTCGATTTCCGTTCATTTTTTGCCAATCCATTTCAGAAAAAATTGACCAAAAATGACTGAGATTTGAAAAACTTCAAATTCCATATGCATATTTTGATTTTCTTCCCGCACCTCTTTCTAGCCATGTAACTGGTTAGAATGATTATGTGATGAAGTTGAAAATAATACATCCAATATACATGATAATATTCATCATTTCCTTTCAATATATTATTTTTCTAATTTAGGAAATTTAGCCATACAGAGGAGTGAGGAAAATGAAAAAAAAAAGGTAAACACTATAAGGTTAACAGAGTTTACTTAAGCGCGTCGATGAATAGGTGTAATAAATTATACCTCCGGTGTAAACCGGTAATAAATTTATCTACGATAGTAATTCTTCTACGAAAGGTAAGAAGAGCGATAAATAATTTCATTCCAAATATTATCGATGACTTCCTCGGTTATGCTGCAGGTACCTTACTTATGCTACAGTACCTATATCTCTTCTATGTGTTTGGAGATAAAAACTCAGCGTGGGAACACAAGGTCTGCGTTTGCGTGACCACCGTGCAGACACATTTTGTGTTACGATTCATATATCGATTATACCTATATTTCGCATATTTCTCTCTCTCGCTCTCGATTACCCCTCGCGTGTGTTTTATTTATTTCAAATACGATTTTTTTCCATTCATTTTTTCCACTTCGCTTTACCATTCAAGCGTACGTATCAATATACATAAATAACCGCAACAACTTCATCATATTATACATTGGCGTACTCTGATTTTTTTTTTCCAAACCGTAGGCGTGTTCTTTGCCATATTCTAAGTTATTAATATTTAAATTAACCATCTCTCCGGGTTGATTGTACATACGATGGAAATCTACATTGTTTAGGTGTACTCGATCCGCAACTACATTGGTTTTTGCTTTTCATAAATGGTTAACTCTTTCGCGCAGTCAGAGCCCATGCGAAATGGATGTTCCACACGATCGTATGCGTATTATACAAAAGATGCCTCGCCATCACGAATGCTATATTTTTAAAATCATTCCATACGTATATAAATTGCATCGGTCATAAATTACCCAAGTACCTACTCGAATCGCTGGCTGTTTTTTATCATTTTTTTTTTTTGCTTTTTCTTTTCTCTTTTCGCCTTGTGCCAATACAACATTTTCCTCTAGATAGCGTGCTTACCTAGGACTATTTTTTTTTAGGAAGGCGTAATTTGACTTCATAAATATACGGTTATAATAATTTATCGGGTCTAAGTACCTGGTCGAATTTGTTACGGGTATGTATTTTCCTAATAGACGTATCAACCCTATGACCTTCGTGATGTCTTGAATTTTTCACAAATGTTGCAGACGGCTCGCCCAGTTTTTATGGTCGTAAATTTATTCATTTTCGATCGAATGTTTGGTTAGGTTTTCCGGACTTGGTGAAATAAATTAATTGAATGACGTGATCGAAATGATCGCAGAATGGCAGAGGTTAAATTTTTATTGAAAGAGCAAAGCCGGGTTTATAGGGATGATTTGACCCTGAGCACCGAATTAGAACTTATCCAGTGGAGGCTGGTCCTTATGGTCTAAAACCTCCGTGACAAAATTTTTAGCTCGATAGCTCACCCCTAACCCTTTCTGGGGGTTAAATGTGGATTTTCGTTTAAAATTTCTATTTTTGGCAGTTTTTAACCGAATTTTTTCGAACTTGCAGGAATAGTAGACAGTACCAAGGGTGATTTTTGGAATTTTTTGAAAAAAATTTCGAACACTTTTTCGAGGTCAAATGGGCATATTAAGCTTTCTAAAGGCCACTTTGGTAACCCCTTTCAGAGATGCAATTCTGAAAAAAAAATATATTATGTACTTAGTCTAGATGTATAATCTCATATTTTTGTAGAATTTGATATCGTGGTGCATCATCTTCAAAAATGCAGAAAACCGATTTTTTTTGTCAATTTTCCCCTCTTAAATGGATCATTTCTGGTCGAAATTTTTTTTCTTGCAGTATATCTTTAATGACAATAAAATACACCACCAACCTGCATTTAGATCAAATTCGTTCATTTCTTCTCTTTTTTCCAATTTTTTTTTAAATACCCGAACGACGCCATTTTGGGAACCCACAAGCTTTAAGATTACCTAAGGGCCTAAAAATCATGTCTGAACTTATTTCAAGTCAATATACATGATATATTGCAATTTCAGCAAAATCGAGGAATTTTGATTTTATTTTTCTCTTTTTTAAAAATTGAGTATTTTTAACTTACAAAAATACTATAATAAATTGAAAAAAATCAAAGTTTTTCGATTTTGCTGAAATTGGGGGCTAAGAATCATGTCAGAGCTTGTTTCAAGTCGATATCTCTCATATACTGCAATTTTTAAAAAATCGAGCAACTTTTAGTGTATTTTTGACCTTAGAAGAATCAGAGAATGTTACATGAAATAAATTTAAAAAAATCAAAGTTGTCCGATTTCGCTTCAATTAAATTTTTGTATACAGCCAAAATGGTTGTTTTTGAGAATCATACGGTTTGATCAATATTATCTAGGTTCGATTTTCACATTTTCCTTTTTGTAGGGGTTCTCAAGTTTGTTGCACAAGTTTATCTTGTAATTTGATGTCTTTTCACAGCAATTTGAGAACCCCTAAAAAAATAAAATGATATCTGAGTCCAAATTACGTTCATCTGGAATGAAAATCGAATCCCCAATATTGATCAAATCTTTTGCAAGTGTTTTTTTTATTCCATTTTGAGATATCCTAAAAAACAACCATTTTGGTCATGTTCAAAAATTATCTGGCACTTCATTACGAATCCCCCCCTTACACCCGACCGCCCTCTAAAAATCCGGGAAAATTGGAGAAAATTTTTCAATTCTTTTATGTTAACAATGCTACTAACACCCACAAAAAAAATTTCCTTCGGAAAATTTTTTTGAATATTTGACATTTTAAAATTTTTAATCCCAATCAGCAAACTGTTTGTTCAAGTCGGACACCCAATTTTTTTCCAAGGTTTTTTGAGATCACCTCATAACTTTTTTTCGATTCGCCCTCTCCAAAAAGTTTTCTGACTGCGTTCTGAAATTTTCCAATCCTGAACATGTTAGACAGAAAATTTCACAGATTCTTGAAAATTTTTATGATATGGGAAGATGACTTTTTGGACAAGAAAATTTCACAGTAGGTAGAAGTATATCTTACGACCATTTAGGAATTTTTTCAACTACCTATGAAAAGTTATCTTATTTCAGCGAATCTTTGAAATTTTTCAACACAAGTCTAACAAGTCATCCAGGGCAACAAAAATTTTTGTGGTAAAATTGTAGCTCAAAAATTTACGAAACGTTAAAAAATCAAGAATTGATGACAAAAATTTTTTAAATTGCTGAGATTTGCATAAAAGTCACAAAAATTTGGCATAAAAATGGCCTAAAAACCATACAAAGTGGTGTTGAAATTATCAATATTTTCGCTGTAAAAATGGTCAAAAAATCTAATTGTTGAGATTTTCATAAAAATCAGTGAAAATATTGTAAAAACCATCAACATATCATGAAAACTCCTCAAAAATTCGGTTGAAATTAGAGTATAGAAAAATTGGTAAAAATAACGTAAAAATCATGAAAATCATGAGAATTTTGGAAAATGTTGTAAAAATCATGTCATTTTTAAACAGATTTTTGACATCTTGACCATTTTTTCAATTTTTTTACTGAATTTTGTAACAATATTTTCGAAAATTTTCATGATTTTTTGATCATTTTTTTCATAGGTATTTCAAATGATTTTATGCAAGTCAGTTTTTCTGAGATTTTCGATAATTTTTCATAGTTTTTGGGCCATTTCGATGAAATTTTTACGAACTTGAATGACAATTTTTACAATTTTTGTAAAATTTTTAATACTTTTTCTAACTTTTGGACAGTTTTAAAAATATTTTTACTGATTTTTGTTGTAATGTTGACAATCTTAACAATATTATCGAAGATTTTCACGATTTTTTAGGTAGTTTTTTTTTCATATTTCAAATGAATTTTCTGAAAATTTCAACAATATTTATGAGATTTTGTGACTATTTCTACGATATTTAATTTTCACCAATTTTCTGGCAATTCTAATCATTTTTACCACATTTTCAACCATTTCATGATTTTTAAAAAAGTTTTTCCAATATTTGCATTAATATTTACACGAATTTTTTGACCATTTTAACAATATTTTAATCAATTTTCATGATTTTTTTTAATCAGCATTCAAAAATACTCGTAGTTATTTTCACATATTTCAGGCAAAAAAGTTTTCAAAAGCTTACAAGATATTGAAAATATGAAAAAAATTACGCAAAAATGGTCAAAAAAAATGAAGAGTGCATGTCAAAAATAACTGAAAAGTTGAAAAAAATGACGAAATTCAAGCTTTTGAATGCCCCTTTCTGCAAAAACTTTCGCCCTCGCTTCGGTCAGATTTAATAAATTTCCTTATTTTGATACAATATTGAATGTTATTTTAAATCTGACATTAAATCACATTTTTTTTATTGACAAAACCACCTCCCCCTTTGAATTTTCACACTATTTTTGCTCAAACTGCTATTCTTTCGCTGAACTCTGAAATAAAAATTTCATTTTGACATATTTATTTGTAGGTTTTAAAACGAATAACTACTTACTTCAACATAGAAAACACAGAGATATTTTTGGTTGCCTTAAGAATTAAAAATTTTAATTTAACAATTTTTGAACCACTTTTACAATCTAAAATTTTCCATCTGTCCACCTTATGAAATTTTCCAACTCCAAAAAGTCATCCAGGGCAACAAAATTTCGTGATAGGTACAAAAACATAACGCAAAAATTTTTCTGACCCCTAGCTATGAAACATCCATATCAAAAATAAAATAGGTATGAAACAATGCTATGTAATCAATTCCATCATTCATTCAACATACCAATTCACCAATTGTTTCACATTCCAAGTGGCAACCTCTCTAAATAATCGTCTCCCCTGCAAATACATCTCAACATATTCCTCGGACAAATTAAGGAAAACCCCCCTCATTAATACAGCTACGATTTCAATACCAAGATACCAACCTAATTAAAAAACTTCCCATTCGTCGTAACAGTCGTCGTGCTTTTTTCTAGGGCTATTGTGCATACAATTGACATCTTACGCAATTATTCGCGTGTTTTCGTTCGTTTGGTCGACGACTTATTCGCCCGTTACGTTATTTTCTCCCTCGATGACGGTGGAGTAGTCATCTTAAGGTACACCCGCGCCACGTTTTAAACATGTATTTCGACTCGAAGTACATAATTTCACCGGTACGTTTCTTTTTCGCTTCTTCTTCACGCTTAGCGTCATCATTAAATTTCTCCTGCTCTCTCGAAAAAAGTTACGCTTTTGAATTTTTCACCGATTCCAGCGAAAACATTGATGGTGATTTTCAACGGTGTGCTCGTTAAGTGACAAGGAGAGAAAAAAAAACGCAAAAATAATAAGCTGCGAAGAGTTCGAAACTCCGTATGTTGAATTTTATTTTACGAAAATATTGTCATTAGAGTTGTTTTTCTTTAGTGTATTTTTATAACTGGAAATAGGATTCGACTACGAGTGGATGTGAATTTGAATAGGATCGTTGAGAATGAGATACGTACTCGCAGCCACTTCGCTTTCTTCGTAATTAAATCATATTTATTGGAATCGTGCTGTTTGATAAAAAGAATTTTCAGACTGGAAAATTGTATCGATGCGGAGGAATTAGGTTACAGAAGGAGGGCAGGATTGATTTTTATACTTATACATATTTTTGTCGTTTGTGTAAGGATAAAGGAGTGATAGAGTAGGAAATAAGGAAAATTGCATCTCGAATTGGAGAATTATTTTTAATGAACGAAGTGACTAGTTGTAATAGTTTTTGATTGCGATTACACAGTTTTGCATTTTGAAACTTTTAAAATGTTGTTTGGATTCTGTAAGGTGATTCCAATCTATTTTTAGCATAGATTTCAAAAATGTTTTTTTCAATCACGTAAGGTTTTTCACAAAATGAATTTTTTTGTTAAAAACTTTTCTACGATTTTTCACATTAAAAGGCCATTTTATGAGGCAACTAAGCGTCCTATGGAAAAAATGAATAGAAGCAAAATTGTAGAGTATAAAATTTTCTTCCTCAAATGAGCAATTCGTTTTTTCTTAGGGGGGGGGGGGTGAGTTTTTGAGATATTAACAACAGAAAATTAAAGTTGAATTTTTCTGTTTTTGGTGAAAATATCTCAAAAATTTGGCCCCCCAGAAAAAAACTAATTTTCACTAAAGAAAAAAAATTTTACGATTTACAATTTTGTTTCTATTAATTTTTTTCATAAGATCCCTCTTTCGCCGGAAAATCGATTTCTGGAGTGCAAAATGATGAAAAATAGGTAAATTTTCTCAAAAATTGTTTTGTGAAGAAATTGATGTGATAGAACTTTTCCATATTTTTTTTTTATAATCAGCACAAAAAATGCTAATAAAATCATCTACGTATTATTTTTCGGACATTTCCATCGCAGGCCTGTGCTATTACACAATTTATAGGTATTGAATTTTCCAAAACAAAATGGAACCTTGTCAACTCGTCACCTCTGATTGAGCTGAAATTTGACTCACTTAAAGAACATGCCACCTTCACCTCGTAACCAAATTTTGAGCACCCGAAGTTGATTTTTCGATTTTTGGCGAATTTTTGAAAATAGTGAAAATGGTCCATTGATATGTCAATTTTTTACAAATACGATAAATATTAAGATAAAATTCTGAAACTCGGTAGATATGCTGAAGTTGACCCGCTGAGTCGATTGCGACCATTTTCGAAGCAATCTGGAGCCTCCAGCAAAAGTTGACTTTTCTCCAGCATTTTCAAATAGTTCCAGAAAGCTCTGTAATCAAATTCGGCAGCTAAAAATTTAATTCTGGCTTTAGGGTGATATTATTATCTAGTTGATTAATACGGTTGAATCGAAAATCAGAAGCGACGAGTTGACAAGTGTATTTTTTTACAACTCGAAAATTTCGCCTATAAAAACAAATTCCAAAATCGTCAATTTCTCAAGAAAATTGCTCAAAACTTCGCCTACCCCCTAAAATGGACCCTCCGAGTTGATTGTGACCATTTTCGAGACGATCCGGAGCCTTCAGCAAAAGTTGACTTTTCTCCAGCATTTTGGAATCGCTCCAAAAAGCGCTGCAATCAACTTCGGCGGCTAAAAATTTAATCCTAGCGTTGGGGTGATATCATCAGTCAATTTATAACATGGTTGAATTGAAAATCCGAGGTGATGAGTTAACAATTCGTATTTTTTAAAACTGGAAAATTTCGAGCATAAGTACAAAAATTCCAAACAAATACACGTGTCAACTCGTCACCTCGAATTTTCAATTCAATCATGCTAATCGACTGATAATATCACCCTAACACTAGGATTAAATTTTTAGCTTCCGAAATTAATTACAGCGCTTTCTGGAGCGATTCCAAAATGCTGGAGAAAAGTCAACTTTTGCTGGAGGCTTCAGATCACTTCAAAAATGGTTGCAATCGACTCGGGGAGTTGACTTTAGTATACACACCGAGTTTCAGATTTTTATCTCAAAATTTACCGTATTTGTAAAAAATTGAAATACCAATGGGCTATTTTCGCTGCTTTCAAAAATTCGCCAAAAATCTAAAAATCAATTTCGGCAGCTCAAAATTTGGTTGTGAGGCGTGGGTGATATATCCTTTAAGTGAGCCAAACTTCAGCTCGATTGAAGGTGACGAGTTAGCAAAGTTCCCTTGTTAGTATTTCTAAAGGGCTCCTCATTTTATCCTTCTAGAAAGTGACTAACTCGAGAAAGGCCCAAGAAAAATTCACACTTCTACAGAAATCCGTTTCAATTTACTTTTATAATTATTAAATTTAATATTTAGCAGGTGGAAAATTTTGTCCAGGGGTCTTCCATGCTTGAAAATACATTTCAAACTAGAAATGAACGCTAGATTTGAAATCAGCGTCCCCGAAAACCTTGAAATCGATATACATGACGATATTTTATCATTTTACTTACCCCCCCCCCCCACCAACCCCTAAACTATTTTCAAAGTTTCCATATTTCGGCATATCTACATCTACACTTGAAGCCCTTCAAATTAAACAGGGAAATTACTATACTTGTTAATTTTGGTTATTCATAAAGTAAATTGCAAACCTGGGATGGGGGTAGTGAGGGGGTGAAATTTAAAATGATAAAATCCTTTCATATATATCAATTTCAAGGTTTTCAGGTGCGCTGAGTTCAAAAATGATGTCTATTTTCCGCTCAGAAGCACCATACTCGAGAAAATGACTTGTATAGAGACATCTTCATAATTTTCTTCAGCTATTTTTACAACTATGAACTCAAAAAAGATTAGTTTTGCATTTTTAAACTAACCTCGAAAAAAATCTTTGACCAAGGTTTGATTTCGCAGCTATCATCTCCATATTTTCACAACTGGTAGTTGCTCCCAGAATATCCTTTCAAGGAAAAACTTTGCCTTGTTGAATAAGTTCACAAAGTTATTGGATCCAAACCTGAAAAATAAGAAAAAAATGATAATATCAAGAAAAAAGTGAAGTGTGATGTTCTCCAAATGCTCATCAGATCCAAATAGGTTGGTACTTAATTCACTTTAAAATTTTTACAGTTCGACTACCCAATTAATTAAGAGTAGATACTGTTTCTCCTTTTTCTCTAGAATTATAAAACCTATTTGCACAATTAAAATACAGCTAACTCGAGTATTTTAGTAAATTGACAGAAATGACATTAATAAAAACAAGCAAAAAACACTCGAAATTTTTGACAGATTAATTACGAGGGAAAAGTATTGTATTTTTAATATAAATTTTCAATTTTCAAAATTGTTTCGTGTTTTTTTTGGAACCATTATAATTCTCTTATCTTACACAATTCCAATATTAAAAATATCTACAAACTCTAATTTTTCATAAACTGACGTTAATATTAAACAGTACAAAAATAGGTATTCGTTGGAAATATTCACCAACCCGAAGCTCGCCAAGGACATTCGTAATTAAAATTGAAATCCAGCTTTGCCCCTACACATGCGACAGTCCGTAATAAAATTCATAACGACATCGTTGAAAAATAATTACACGAAATGAATTTTAAATTATCATCGAAGGTGATTCGAAAGTTTGCCAAAAGATAATTTTCACGTCTTGGAGTTGGAATGGTTATTTTAATATTTTTTAATTGTCGATATCGTAAGAGGTACCTAGAAAATATTCGGTAAGGTGATTAGTGCATCGGTGGCTTATTGACTTAGTTTATAATTATCTCCGATGAGTTATTTTTCATGCGATGAAAAAAGCTATTAAGTTGATGTTCGTATAAGTAAATAAACTCGAGTACTCGAATTAATTGTTTAAATAGTTTGGTTTCAGAACTAGGCACTGTGTATGTATTTAAAACGTCGACTCGAGAGATTGATCGGTGTATAGTGATTGTTCTGTCGTTATTTGAAGGTATATCTATTCGAAATGGAGAAAATTACGTTTTTCGTTATATGCGTCCTGGCTGTATTCGAGGTAACGTATCATACGCTTATTAATTTTAATATTTTAGATTCAACTCTGTTCGATGCTTTGTAACTAGACCAAGATGTAATTTATTTAGGGATACGTGGTCGACTCGCAGCTTAATATAGCCAACTTGAATCCATCCTCATCGTCCGAGTCGGACAGCCAATCACTGTCTGACCGCGCCGAATTACAAATAATTAATCTCTGCACCGAAGTACCGACTTTCTACGACGACTTGATCGCCAGCTACAGCACGGAGCAGTCTGGATCTACCGAAGGTTTGGAAAAAATACGAAATATCGAGCAGAGATTGAAATCAGCGACGGACGAATTGAGGCAATACGTAGCCGAATACGACGAAAGTAATTCGGCCACTGATCCGGATGCAGCCACCGTCCAAAAATTAATGTCTTCCGCCGTAGACGAGCTCATGCAGTCGGTTAATCAAATCAACGACGAATTGAATACAGAAATTAGCCAAACCGCCGGGTCTGATGTCGCAGATCGAGCCAAGATCATTCAACAGCAAGTGCGACCAGCTATGGTAAAATTTGAGGAATCCTGCTTGCTGCAGACGAAAGACATATTGAAGAACGTATTGCAAGATTACGAAGCCAGTTTATTATCCTAGTTTGGCTCTGCGTTTAAAAAACCGTCTCGTATGGTTAAATTTATTTATGGCGAATCGTGTTCGATGATAGACGTCGAAATCTGCTTGTTTATTTCATAGAATACGATTATTATCGAAATATATAATGGGTCTAGATGTACGAGCCGATGCAATTATTTCGTCTGTAAGGGACTCCGCAACCATATTGAATATATTGGTGTTGATGCTACTTGGTGATATTTTCGCCCAAATTTTATTACCCATCGTTTCGACGACCGACGTAAGTATTTCATCGGTTTCTGCTAGACGGGTTTTATGACAGGAAATTTTACCATACATAAGGAAACCATCGTTTGCGGTTTTTACAGTTTTCCTTTCCGTTTTTTTTTTCATGATGGGTGAAAATTACCATTGGTAATTTCGTATTCGAATTTGAATATTTGTTTCGTTAGTTGAAAATGTGAAGATCATGAGGGGAATGAGGACAAATATTTCCAAAAAATAGATCCTCTCTTCAAGCGGACACATTGGTAAATGGATATGTCTTTTTTAAATTCATAAGTTTTCAAAAGTCTTACAAAAAGTCCCCGGCATTTTCATACCACCCATGAAACTATACAACATAAGATATGCTTTTGCTCATTGAATTTTTCAAGTCCATAAAGTCGTGATATTTGAAATTTTCCAAGTTCAAAAAGTCATTTGAATTTTGAATAATTTTCCAAGTTCAAAAAAATCAGGCAAAATAACTAAAACTCAATGTAACGGATTTTCGTAAGTGAATTTTGTAATGGAATTTTTTTGAAAAATTTTCGAAATTCATTTCCGAGTACAAAAAGTTAGTAGAAATTTGAAAAATTTTCCAAATTCAAAAAAGTCTGGCAAAATATCTAAAAATTAGTCATAAGTCAAAAGCAGACTGACAAAATGTCAAATTTGAACTTTCTTGACAGTTTTTAAGTCCATAAAGTTGAAGTTTTCCAAGTCCAAAAATTAATTTTGAGTTCTTAAGAATTTTCCAAGTCCAAAAAAGTAGGGCAAAATGTCTGAAAGTCAATTTAAATTGTTTGTCTGACAAAGGTCTAAAAGTCAGCATTATCTCTGGAAATCTGAAAATTTTTCCAAGTCTAAAAAAGGCTGACAAAGTATCTAAAAAAAAGTCATCATCAAGGAATTTCGTGACGGAATTTATGGACAAAAAATGAACCTGAAAAATAGATTAAAAAAATGGAAAAAATTTTCAGATTGACCCCCAGCCATAAGACATACCCATATCAAAATGGTTAGAATTTCATTTGGAAACCTGCATGAAAACATTGTAATGCTGACTTCATCAATTAAAATTCGAAATTTTTAATCCTGAAATTTTTCGAGGACCCTGAATTCGACTCGTTTATCGCAATTATTTGCTCCTTTCAATCCGAAATCTCCTTCAGAAATAGGTTCAAGGCCAAGCCAAATAAGTAAGCGAAAACCGTCCTCGCACTGAGATTTACTTTTTAATCGCATCAGGTGCAGGTGGTCCTCGACGATAGAAAATTTCCCAGCAAATTCTAACCCCCTACTCTTTTCCCCGTTCATTGATTTTTGACTGTTTAGTAAGGTTAAAAGCGATTTTAGGATTCGTAATCTGGGACGTATCTAAGAAAAACTTAGCTCCATTTTTCAAGCTCCACTTTTTCCAGGCGTCCATCCTTCACTATTTTCAAAAAAAAATCCCTATTTCTGCACCTCAGGTCTCAATTAAAGAATTTTTCAAACAAAAGTTGTAGATTGAGATCTTTGAAATAATTTTGGTTATTACAAACATTTCGATTACACCCCTCTCACCCTTGAATTTTGCATGATACATCATTTTCGTAAATATTATTCAAAATTGAAGGGGCGGGAGAGGTTCAATCAAAATTTTTGTAATAACCAAAATTATTTCCAGGACCTTTATCTACAACTTTTGTTTGAAATTTTTTTCAATTGGACCCTTGGGTACAGCGATAGGGATCTTTTGAAAAAAGTGTGGACCCTCGAGAAAGGGGACTCTAAAAAATTAATTTTCATTGTTTTTTCACAATTAATTGATGAGTTTCCCTTCAAAACGAAAAATGCCAAGCCACAAAAATATGATAAAAGGGGGGAAAAAGAATAGAGGAGGGGGGTAAAAAATACTGCAAACTCAATTTTTCGGAAATAATAATTTTTTTTGAACAACCTAGTTATGTTAACAAATTAATTTGCATGGGAAATTGTCGAGAAAGTTATGCTGATTCCAGTGACTTATTTAGTTTTTTTTACCTAGCTTCATTAGATTGTTAATTATAACAAAAAATAAACTTAAGGGGGTAAAATAATTGGGCCGTTACCCCTATCTACTCGTAGTTCTTTTAAATGGAAATACGAAGTTTCGTTGATAAATTCAGAAAAATGATGAACCACGTTTTATCAGGCTGGTTTTTTGGACATAAAAAATGTCAGAGATCACGCTGACTTTTAGACACATTTTGTCAATCATTATACTTACTTTTTGGATCTGAAAAAATTTCCAGATTTCAAACGACTTTTTGGACTTGGAAAAACTTAAAAATCACGTTGATTTTCAGATATTGACATGGATATGCCTTATTGAGGGTGGGGGGGGGGGTCAATCTGAAAATTTTGTCCATTTTTTGGTATATTTTTGATTTTCAGATATTGACATGGATATGCCTTATTGAGGGTGGGGGGGGGGTCAATCTGAAAATTTTGTCCATTTTTTGGTATATTTTTCATGTCTGTAAATTTCGTCACGAAATTTCTTGAAAATGACTTCTAAACATTTTTTCAGACTTTTTTGGAATTGAAAATCATTTTGTCTTTGAATTAAAAAAATTTAGAAATCAGGGTAAGTAACTTTCCGATATTTTGTGAAGCAGACTTCTTGAATTCGGAAAATTTCCAGACATTTTGTCGGACTTATTTGGACTCATAAAATTTTTAAGAATTCAAAAAATTTTTTGGATTTGGAAAATTCTAAATGGAGTTGAAAAATTTCAAGAAAGTTCGAATCAGATATTTTGTCAGTCAGCTTTTTACCTAAGGCTAAGTTTTAGACATTTTGTCACAATTTATTGAATTTGGAAAAATTTTCAGATTTATATTGACTTTTTGTACTTTGAATGGAATTTCGAAAATTTTTCAAAAAAAATCATTATAAAATTCACGTACCTACGAAAATCCTTTACATTGACTTTTAGATATCTTGTTTTACTTTTTTGAACTTGGAAAAATTTAATACTTGTTAAGATTTCAAACCAATTTTTGGACTTGAAAAATTTCAGAGAGATCATTGTGATTTTTAGGGAATTCATTAGAAAGAGGTTTACCTGGCTTTTAGACATTTCGTCAGAGTTTAGAATCCTTGGACTTGAAAGATTCGAGAGATTTTGACTTTTACGACTTGTAAAAATTTGGCTTATTTCAAAATTTCATTTTTAGGCATTTCATCAGAAATTATAACATTGTGTTAAACTTTACATAAAAAGTAGAAGAATATCCTATGTTTTATACTTTCATCCATAGTATGGGAACAGAATCAATCAAGGGGTTCAGGAGGCAGAGTACCCCTGTCGATGCCCGAAGGACAGAGTTTCTTCTCTTATCATTCATTCAATCTATTATTCCTAGTTGTACTCAAGGTGAAGAGAGAAAATTTTCTAAGCCTTTCATCTTGAGTAAAAATGTTAGACCATGGCGAAGTCTGCTGGCTGTCATTTTGCGAACTTCACTTTCTTACAATTTTCCTATTCATCTCAAAGTTGAACAATCATGGATTCGGAATTGTGATTTTGAATATGCGTTAAAAAACTTATTGCAACCAAGAGTTCGTTATTTTAGGATTTTTCATGTTGAATTAAATCTAGCATATCTAGTTAAATTTTTCAACCCCCTTTAGGCAGGTACATTTTCAATTCAAATTTTCAGTATTTACCCAATTTTCTAAAGTTAAATAAGTAAACTTTCGAAAAAAAGTACATAGGTGCATAGATTGAATAAACATTCAAAATTATAAAACTTATTAACATTTAAGGAAAATTTTCAACCCCGTATAGGAATTATTTGCTACTTCGAAGCGAAAATATTCCAAATCCGTAGCCGAATAAGATGAAAAATTTCATACGAAAAAAAAATCATTTCTCGAGAAAAGCCCTTCTAAACGATTTATTTTTACGAGTAAAGTTCACTTCTGCACTTTGAACTAAAATTGAATAAACTTTAACTATAAAAATGTTGTACTTGTATCATCTCATAGTTCAAGTCTAGGTGTTTTTTTTCCCGCTAGTCTCGACTATTTTTTTTTCTCCAAAATACCCGACGAACTATACGCAAAAACTTTAAACTGACAGATTGCACGCTATCCATGTTTCTCAGTCTGGGTGCGAAGAAGGAAAAAAAAGCTCCGGCGATATTAAATTATGTTACCAAGATAAGACTTTAAGTTCCATTTCCTCGAGTTCCGGGATGCGTGCGTTTTTTTTATCAATTTTTAACGTTAACTAGATGTAGGTACTTTGGAGAACATTAATTTAAAATTTTCACGTTGAATTTTTCATCGTTGAAAATCTGCTGTCTGCTTTAACGCGACATGGGAGAAGTTAAACGTTACGTAGGTTTTTTTTTCTCGCAGCAACTTCCTCGGGTAGCAGCGAAAATAATTAATCTACGTTGAGACTAGGCCGAGAGTTATGTATATGAAGGAAGTAGCAGGGAAGAAACGATGCTAAAACTCAATATTTTTTCGGTATTAAAGAATATAATAAGACTAAGATAATACCTTCGTATTTTACAATTAATTTTATTAAAAAAATAAGGGGTTGATGTTTGAATGGAACCAAGTTGATGCGCGTAGGAGGTCTTTTTCTTCGCCACAACGCAATCTCTTTTCTTCCCGAAATTAATTTTTTTCGCAAGGGCCCCTTCTGCGGTTTATATATTAAATGCCAAAGCTAATGATAATAAATAGTTACCGAGTATAGTTTAACTCGTCGACTGCCACCACACTGGCGTTTGTACGGCAACCGCGAATCGATGTAATTGCAAATAAAGTATATATTTTTTGTGGCCATCGAAATGAGGGTTATCGCCATGTGGAATACATTAGACGACGAGAGATTCGTTAATGATGGCATTGTGTTTGCGATTCGAACGAGCTTTTTGTCCCAACTTGGAATAACCTAAGCATGTACACGAAGGGAGTCAAAATCTCATATGCCAATGAGATTTCATCATCTGTTGGATTATCGCGGAATACGAAACCCTCATCTAGTAGAAGGGGGGTAAACGAACAAAATACGTACTCGTACAACGAAGCTTATTAAACTTTCATTTCAAATTCTGTAGAATAACTTTTGGTTTGGACGTTTTGGAACAATAAGCTTTCAGCATTTCAACACAAACGCACGTACAAAAACTTTCGGAGAAAAAAAAACCATTCGCCAAAGTATTAGATTTGTGTATTGTGGAATATTTAAAACAACCTCGGGGTATTATTTTTCCTTTACCTGAACTCGCAGCAGTAATAAACAAATTCACCGGTAAAATTTGTTTTCCTTTGAAAAAGCATTAAACGTCGTGTCGTTTGACATCGCGTATATTTTCTATGTTTGTCCGCAATAGAAAGGCCACTTTGTATAAGTTCACTTACCTTTTGCCAACTCTCCGGTGAAATTAAATTTTTTGCATAAAAGAAAAACGTCGAAATGACAACAAGAAAAAATACACCATATAACGATTATGTTTTCTTTGTACGACCACCGAGAACACAAAGGTATTTCGACAGCCTGACTTGCCTCAAGTTGGCATTTTTTCCCTCTCCAGACTCCTACGACGAGTAATATCTATGGAATTCGTACAGGGTGTTCCGGGAAACGTCTGCCATAGGCCTAAGTGAGATTTGAATACAATAGTGTATCACTGAAAAAAAAAACTGTTTTGCATATACTGAATATTGAAGGGATTTTTTTGAAAAAATCGAATCAAAATCAATTTTTGACTATTGGAATGAATAGAGAATTAAAAATTGAACAATTTTTTACATTGTGATTTTTTCCTAACTTCAAAATTAAAGGAGCTAAGTAACATTAAAAGTGTAAAAATTTGTAAAAATTTTGAATTTTTCAATTTACTTCGAGTTTTTCAGCAGCCCCTTCAATTTTGATTTCAAGTAAAACATGAACCCAACAAAAATTGTTCATTTTTCAGTATACAGCTAGGGTGTTCCGAAAGCAGTGCACCGCCTTCAAACCAGAGATGCAGCTACCCAAACTACATGAGCGTATGCATGTTTGCCGACCCCAGGATTTGAAGGGACAAAGTTATGCGCGGGTCCTGGCAGATGTTTCAAAACGTCGTAACTCCGCTAATAATACAGATAGGTAAATTTTTTTGAAATTTTCTTGTAGAACTTTTTAAGCTCTACCAAATGAGTTATATTTATGTTTTGCCTAACTCTGAAATTGAAGGAGCTGCAATGATTTGAAAATTTGTAGGCTTCATAACTCCTCCAATTTTCAAGATGTTGATCTTGATTTTTGAATTTTTGATAAAATTTTCATCCATTTTTATAGGTCACACGTACTATTTCGATAATATCCAAAAATCGACTTATTTTAGGGCTTTAAATTCTCGAAAATTGCTTGAAAATAATTTTTATCGTGATTTTTGGGCTTTTGGTGAAATTTCAGCCCAATTTAATTGGTCACATGGTAATTTTTCAATAATATACAAAAATTTACTCATTTTAAGGCTTTAAATTTTCAAAAATTGCTCGAAAAAAATTTTAACCGCGATATTTGAATTTTTGGCGAAATTTTAAGCCATTTTAATAGGTCGCACTGTAATTTTTCGCTAATATCCAAAAATCAAGTGAATTTAGGGCCCCAAATTCTCAAAAAATTACCCAAAAAAAATTTGGTCGTGATTTTTGAATTCCAGACGACATTTTAACTCATTTTGATAGGTCGCAAAGCAACTTTTGAAACGTTTTATGGGAGTTTATTTTTACTTGAATGTAGCGGGGGGCGCAACTTTGAAATTCAACTACGCCCTATTGTGCCAACCGTTTTTCATAAACTTTGG
>FIZU01011185.1:0-16359 GCA_900064475.1 Pseudococcus longispinus | reverse complement strand
GGGCAATAAAACTGGTCCGAGCGCTCCGCACGTGCAACTCCACACGTGCACGTGCACGTGCGGAAGAATAGACTCAATAGGTCATAAAACTATACACACTGAAAGCCAGGGGTTCCCAAAGTGGAAAATACCTGCTTGACCCCAAAGGCAAATGAATTCTGAACACTGGTAGACAGACACCTTGGGGGCAATTCGAAAATCATTCAATTCCGATTTTAAAAAATGAATCGATCATATGATCATTGAAAATCTAAACTTTTTTGTTTTTTTGAAAATGAATCGATTAATTTATTGGACTATTGAAAATTTATTGATTTTTCAGTTTTTCAGAAATTGAGCAATAATTCAATTTCATAAAAAATCTCAAGATTCTTAATTGCTTAAAAAATTGATCTAGATTTCTTGCATTTCAAAAATCAAAATTTAAAACAAAAAAGTGCAGGGAAAACTTACACGTTTTGTTACAAATTTGTGCAATTTTTCAGCCAATCACGAAGCTTGAAACTAGTCTCTTGACAAAAAAAAATCAATAAAATTCAATTAAGTGTATTCTAATTATTCAAATCAGGAAAAATGCCTAAATTTTATTGCACAATCTTGATTTTTTCGTCACGCTCTAAATTTATAATAATATCTCAAGCTCTCTGACTGGCTAAAAAATTGTACAAATTTGTTACAAAAAGTATAAGTTTTCTCATTGCATGTTTTTGTAACTTTATAAACGACGGCATGATAGTTGGAAAATTAACTGTGTTAATCGTTTATTGAAAGTTTCTCAAAATTGATCAATTTTTCAAGTATTTAAAAATTTATGATATTATAATTGCAAGTTGATCGATTATTAATCGATTATCCAATTTTTCAAAATTGATCGATTTTTTGCTCGCTCAAATCAATTATTTTATAAGATTATATGGTAATGGGCAAATACTAACTGATCGGTTGTTGGTCCTTTTTTCAATTTTTTTTCATTTTCAATTCAAAAATTGATCGATTTTATGATTTAAAAAAAATTATGATATTATAACTGAATTGATCGATTATCAATCAATTTTTTGATTATCTAAAATTGATCGATTTTTTGGTTAAGTATTTCAATTAATTATTTTATAAGATTGTATGGTAATTGAAAAATACTAATTGATTGTTTATTGAACGTTTTTTTCAAAAAATTTATCTTTTTTTCAATTTTTTAAAAAATTGATATTTTTCAGTTTTTTACAAAATTGATCGATGTTTTGAATATTTGAATAAATCATTTCATAACATTACAATTATGATAATTGGCAAATACTAATTGATCGTTTTTTGACCGTTTCAATAAATTTTCCAATTTTTTAAAAATTGATCGATTTTTTTATTTTTTTTAAATTAATATTTATAAGATTACAATTATGACAATTGGCAAATACTAATTGATCGTTTTTGACCGTTTTTTTCAATCAATTTTCCTATTTTTAAAAAATTGATCGATTTTTTGACTTTTTTTTAAATTGATTTATTTTTTATTTTTTTTTAATTAATATTTATAAGATCACAATTATGATAATTGGCAAATACTAATTGATCGTTTTTGACCGGTTTTTCCTTCAATTTTCCAATTTTTAAAAAATTGATCGATTTTTTTGATTTTTTTTAAATTGATCTATTTTTTAATTTTTTTTTAATTTATATTTTTTATTTTTTTTTAAATTGATCTGTTTTTTAATTTTTTTTTAAATTGATCTGTTTTTTAATTTTTTTAAAAATTGATCGATTTTTTGGATATTTGAATAAATTATTTTATACGATCACAATTATGATGATTGGCAAATACTAATTGATCATCGAATTTGTAATTGGAGAAATGAAAAACTCTCCAGAATCAATTACCAAAAGTACCCTTATAAGTCGTCTCTTACACACAAAGGAATGCGGGAAGGGCCAACGAAGCCTGGACACACCCTTGGCAAATAAAAGGTTGAAAAAAATGAAAAAATTCAGCTTTTGAGCGTTTTTCAAACATAACTTTTCGCTTGGGTTTGATAATTTCACTTATTTCGGCAAAATGAAAAATATTTTTGATAATTTTACATTAACACTTTTTTCTCTTAAGAAACCCCGTCCTTGAATGCTTGTCTGGCTAGGCCAAGCCACTGCCAGTGGTGGCAAAATATGAAGGAAGAGGGAACGGGGGGCTATATTCAGAAAAAAACAAGTGAAAAAGTCTTCCTTGCAGTCGATTACTTATATTCATTCCAAAATTTTCTTCAATAGGTATGTAATTATAAGGAAAAAAATTAATCAATCGACCCCCTCCTGCCTCCGCATCATCCCCAAGAAAATGATTTCATCATTTCCACGATACTTGGACAATAAAATAAAGGGAAATGCCAACCAAGAGTACTCAAATGATGTAGATCATATCTACTCATCATCACACCACTATTCAAACAGATCAAAATCTCAACAAACAAAACAAAACTAAAAAAAATTCAAATCTGAGATTACGAGTATTAATTTCAGATTAAAACTGTAACTCATTTCTTCGCTTTGTTACAGCTTTTATTACACAAAGCTCTTCCAATTTGTCACGGTTCGATCTCTTTTACATCAAAACATCACGATGATATAAACTCGAAGAAAAAAAAAAGTAATTTATTCACACAGCAGCGTCTCGAAGACTAAAAAAACATAAAGAAGCTTTTTACAAAGACCAGATTACACTTGGGAGAATCAATCAATCAATATGAGCTACCGATAAACCGCCTGTGGTAAAAGATACATGATAGGAAAAAGGCACCGGAGGCTTTCGTCATGTACGAGTACCTACTTAATACCTAGACTTATGAAAGGCGTAGGTATAATCTCAACATTACGGTGTAAAATGTTAATTCAGATGTTTCGACGAGTTCATATGCATAGATAGTTATTATGTAGTAGTTGTGACAAGTGATAGCACAAGAGTTATGTGATCACAATGTGCTTATATTGAACCAAGCCACGTGACAACTCTCGCTAGCTTCGAGGTACCTAGACCTATTGACTCTTGGAAAATAGTCATTTTTCAATATAGCAATTATCTCGCGGGTACATAAAGTGTCGATGTATCTTTGCCTCGAGTTATATGATTACGAATATTTAACCAAGTCGAGATTTCAATATTGGAAATTAGTTTTCGAATTAATCGTATCGATGTAGCTGTATAATAATGGTACCCATTTGATCAAATGTCCGGCATGATATATATTAGAGAACATAGAAAGTTCGCTCGTATACCAATACGACGACAAAAATAAACCGCCGCAAAATCGCTAAAGGAGTATCCGAGTTACACGAGCGTAAAATAAACTATTTATTAGAAATTTATAATATTTATACGTTTCGGAGTAAATGGTCGAAGACAAGTAATGACATACGATTGTCGTTTCAACTTACTGAACACGATACACTCAAACTTTTACTTTTTATCATCTCGTATTACACACTAGTGCAGTACCAACGACGAATATGATGCTTCGTATATCGTACATGTGTACCTACGTACTCGTATTTCGAACCAAGAATAATAATTCTCTGTTCGTTCGAGCTACGTTGGCGAAAGTTTTACTTTCTTTAACGCTCTATGTTCATTGACTACTAATTAATTATAATTGTACAAAATCCAGTACATAATATTCGATAAGTAGACGAATTATACGCCGAATTATTTCGACACGTGTTAACAATTAGAGAGCATCTTCGGAAAAATAATCGTTTCACTGCGGTAATTCGTAAAAATCTAGGGGGTAATTTACATACGTAATGATTTTTTTTGCCTCGAATTCCCCCTCCCCCTCCCCCACAGCCACCGCCAGAGTTATGAAATTATCAAAATTTACGTATGCAAATTTCTTCGACATAATAAAATTTAAGTTTTCCATCTGTTTCCGCGTAATACATTGTATAACGAGTGGAAAAAATTAATTCCAAGTACACGCAACGAATGACTTTACAGTTTGAACTATTCTTTAAACGACGTATTTTCAAAAGTGTCAATTCAAATATTGTTTATGGAATCGTTAATTAATTTTTATCCGGTAATTACGTGATTAGCTACGAAGTTTTTCCAAAGCATCAAACATACGAGTACGTCGGTCGATGTTAGTCATCTAATCAATCATCAACTCTAACCAATATGACTGACAAATTATTAAAAAAACCAGTTATAAAATCTATAGGTAGACTACACTTACGTATATGAGAGTAAATTTCATTATAGATTTTCACTTCGTGCTGTGATATACTCGTACGTATCCGAGTTAGTTAATTTATAAGTTAGAGCGAAGCAATCTCGCGTAATTATAAAACGCCAACTGTTATTTCGATTAGCGTGTAATTTTTGTTAATTTTTTTTAGTTATCGAGTATAGGTACGTATATGAGTGCTATAAGCTGGCAGGCGTGTTTTGTATATTGGAGACATTATTTTTGCAACCGTCAGTGCACCGAGAGATTTACGAACCAGGAAAATATCTCGTCTCGTGCGTATACGAGTACCAAGCGTAATTAATTAATTAACGACAGCGTGGTAGAGATAGCGAGACATGTGGAAAAACTTATTAAATTAGGTTCTTTACCGATATGCATAGCGGTAAATGTAAGGGATGATAAAATCTCGAACCGTTAGAATCGAGGAAGCCGATTGAACGGATTTTCAAGTTTTCAATGTCGGTTTCGTACCTACCCTCGGTCGTGTTTTTTGTAGAATGCAGAGAAATTTATAAAACGAATGACGTACGAAAATTCCTACTGATATTGGTTGGTAGTTTTCGAGCCATTATTATACATAAAAAATTTATAAAACATTTTTGCTAGTTAATTAAACCGAAAAAATAGAAGATTTTTAATATTTACTTGTTAGTCGATATACCCGATTATAATAGATTTAATTGATCGAGATTGAAGACAGACGAATATCGATTGAATATTGAAGTGATTACGTGCAAAAATTTTCAATGAACCATGTTCAACTTTTTGGCCACAAATAAAAAAATTAATTTTTTGTTTTGAAATATCTGTACTTACCTGCAGTCAAGTTTCGAAAAAGAAAACAGCACTGATGAAAAAAAAATGAAAAAAATGAAGTATTTGGATCCAATTATCTACAAATCGATTGAAGAAAAATTGTGATTTTCAACATGGATAGGCATTCGTTTTTGGGCTGAATGAAAACTTACAGGGATAGGGCGAAAAAAGAAGAGCGTAACTGACTTTTGTGACTGACTTTTTATCACATATGGAGACATCATTCAATATTGTCAGTTTCCCTCGTCTGAATCCCATTTCGAATGGATTTTCTGACCGAATGAAGAGTCCTACGAAAAAAATGCTAAGAACCGAAGTCTTAAGAAATTGGAATTTCTTTCTCTTAAAAGCTATTAGTTTTTCTCTGGGGGGCTTAGTTTTAGACATTTTTGTAATCAAAGTTCAAAATTAGATACATAGTGATTTTTTTACACTACCAACTTTGACTGTGAAAATCTCGAAAACTCAGCCCCCTAGGAAAAAACTAATAGTCATTAGGAGAAAAGAAATTGTACGCTCTACAACTTTGGTTCCTAAAATTTTTTTCGTACGACCATTACTTTGGCGAGAAAACACACATATGAAATGGCAATCTTGACTAAAATATTCATAAGTTGGACAAAAAAATGTCAATTGACGAAAAACAACGATGTTAAACAAAAATGACAATTTCGACCGAAAAAATAAAAAAAATGGCGATAATAACAAGAAATGATAAATTTGACAAAAAAAAGGCAACTTTGACAAAAAAATACCAATTTTGACATAAATTGCCAATTTTGACCAAAAAACTGTAAATTTTGGGAAAAAATTACAATTTTGAACAAAAAATGTCAATTTTGACATAAATTGACAATTTTGACAAAAAATGGCAACTTTGACCAAAAAATCCAATTTTGACCAAAAATGTCAATTTTGACATAAATTGTCAATTTTGATCAAAAATGTCAATTTTGACATAAATTGACAATTTTGACCAAAACAATGACAAATTAAGACATAAATTGACAATTTTGACCCAAAAAAACCATTTATAACATTAACTGACAATTTTGACATCATGTTTGACAATGTTGACCAAAAAATGACAATTTTGACATAAATTGACATTTCTGACATAGAATGACAATTCTGACATAAAATGACAATTCTGACATAAAATGACAAATCTGACATAAAATTACAATTTTGGCATAAAATGACAATTCTGACATAAAATGACAATTCTGACATAAAATGACAATTATGACATAAAATGACAATTTTGACCAAAAATAATTTTAGCTAAAATAGTTTTATACTTGATCAAAGAGAACTTGGTTCATATGTAACAACAGCTAGGGGAATGGAACGTAAACCAAAAAATGACAGTTTGAACTAGGAAATGAAAAATGACAAAAACGATGATTTTGACCAAAAATGATTTTTGCTGGAATATTTTATTAATCGAAGAGAAATCTGTTCATACGTAGCAGCAACTAGGGGAATGGGACGCGAAGCTGCCCAGTCGACTAGTAAGGGTATAAAAAATCCGACTCGTAAACAAAGGCATTTTGAAGGTAGGTTGAGAGGGGGGAGTAAACCTCTCCTATGAAATTTTTCATTTGTAAAAATAAAGGTCTGGTTTTTGTATAATTTGTTTAAAAAATGTAACTTTATTCGCTGTACAAAATTCTTCAGAAAATGGGTTAAAATAAGCTGGAAAATGGTAAGAAGTTCGAATTTAAATTTTATTTGTAAAGTTATCAGTAATTAATTTTTGAAAAACAGTTGACTTAATTTTGATTCGACACCCCTTCCCCTCCAAAATTATTTCCGCAAGACACAGACCATACCTACTGCGCCAACTTTTACACAGAATAAGTAAAATTCGTCTGAATAGGTTAGGTACGTCTTTACGAGCACATTACGAGTAGTTTTCGTATATTCAGTTTTGATGATGTGATAATTGATATTGAAATAATTAGTTTGGTTTTTCACAAATAAATTGCTAAAATTTAAGTTGAAAATTTTCAATTTTTGATGTTTTTAAGAAAAAAATATGATTCAATTACTCCCTTTTTTCTACAATATAGATTTTTTGAAAAATATATTCAATTTCAAAATGAGAAAATTATGATCTATTTTTTCCATAAAAGGCTACGTGGCATTGTTTATGCAGAGTTGTTGCATAAAATTTCAAAATCTAATTTTTTTCATCAATTCTTATGTGACAGATAATTTAGAGTACCTTTTTCGTCGAATTTTTTTAAAACATTCATTGGACATATTTTCACCACCTATCTGTTCAAAGATCAACATTTTCGTAATTTTCAAGCACCTATTAAAAAGTGATCGAATGTTTTGGCAAACGTACCAGGTACCAACGCATTCCGCAACAATGAATCAGCATAAAAACTTATCACAACCTGAACCTCGCATGTAATAAATACCCGTCGAGGGTACGACGATAGAGAGTAAATGACCACCACAGAGAAAATGAAGTATAAAAATACTACTGTCACCGAAAATACGTATGTATCTATCACATAGGCCTATACGATAGCAATTAGATAAAAAACCCCAGCGGATGTCAGACCGTTTGATATACATGCGTATTTCAGAATTTCGACACAATCTGTTCACACGTATGCGACACCGATGACACTTGTAAAATTAACTCGATCGGTTGCCGGGACAGGTGTCGCGGAATTTTTCACATAATTATAGTAATCATTCGATATGGTAGGTATTTGTTGATAAAACAATCGTTCTGAATGGAGTTATTATACCAATAGATGGTATAGAGAGAAAGAAAAAACACGAAGAAAAATTTCAGGAATTCTTGTAATTATCACCTGGTTACGATAATCGAGTACCCATACATGGCACGTACCAAATACCAATATACAAACATAGTTCGTTGCAGATCGAACTTAAATATGTACAGAATATTGACCTTTTTCGACTTTTGCAGGAAGACGAAAAAAAAAGACACATTTTGATCCAACGTATGGAATAAGTTTTATAACATAATACTTCCGTTATTGGCGAGATGGCGATACGACAGCAGAGCAGCAAAAGCAAAAGCCAAACCTGTTCGTGTACGTTGGTTGCATATAGAATTAAAATGTGAATGAACTTTTATCTCTGCCAATAATAAGGCTTAACAAGAAGAGTTGAAAAGATAATCGTGATAAATGATTACTATCTGAAATTAATACATACACGAGGTATCGAATTGTATCGGAATATGGGATCACTATATAGTATCGGACGACTGCTGCGAATAATACAATAACAAAAAGCAATTATTATTTCATTTTACGAGATGGAAAATAACGCCGCCGCCATATCGTACACCACCATAAGCTTATTTGCAACCGTAAATCAAGCCGCGGCCGCAAAAAAAAATGCGCCAACTTTAATTACTTTTTCACTCTCTATCATCAATCAAGCTATAAATAACAATGCATCTTTGCTTTCGTCGTATAAGTACAGGTATCTTTACGATCCCGACGATAAGTACCGATGTAAATTAAACGCGCTAGTTGAGAAATCAATCTTCGCACATTTAACCCATTTTTCAGCTCGTATACGTACGACAAATACGATCTTCTCAATAGGTGTCAATACCACCGATATAATCTCAACCCTTTGTCCGATCATAATCTGCGATTGATTTCACATAAAACCATATTACACGTAATGTCAACGGCGTGACGTAAAATTATACGATTTTTTTCCCAAAGATCATATCGATTCGCTCAGACACTCAGACATTTCGTATTTGAACTCTGCACACCTTATCGTAAATTTCAAACCACATAGACGCCATTAGGATTGGAAAAAATTTAAGAAAAAAATTCGCACCGCGGTGAGCTCGATCGTCCTTGAATAAGTATGGAATCTTTTTTATCAGTAATGGAAATGGAATACGAGATCGTAAAAATTAATCGTCGAATTTGGTTAAATATTCGTACTGAGAATGGACGAGGAAATAACCTCCTACAAGAACCACTTTACTTGTCAACAATACTATGCCAAATCCTATAACAAATGCATACGAGAAATTATTTTTATTCACAAATGGTGGCTTATTAGTTCGCTGTGGTAAAAACATAACAATCCACTTGTTATCATTTGGTTGCATATGAGTTCGGTTTTTAACATTTCCTTCTTTTTGGCGTAGGTAGATGTATTTCTCGCGGTATTTGTTCAATTCGCTCTCTTGACTGGGATCATGGTAATGGAAAATGGAAAATACGTATACGTACATCTGTTACGTGATTATCATTTCTCTATAAATATTAATACTGGTCAACGGATTCGTATATTCTTTCTTTCCAGAAGAGGAAATCATGCGGCGAATAATTTCGTACTCGTACCTAAACCTAATGTAAACTTATATAACAGTCGAAAAATACCTAATACTTTGATTTGTTTACGTATTCGATTATTTTTATACGTAAGTATATCAATAAGAGGATGATTTTTGTATATCTTACGTCGAATTACATTATAGGTACCTAGTGCTTACGTATACTTCTAGGTAAAGATACCAAAACTAGGATTTGTTACTTTTGATAAATCCGATGGTATTTTATATGGATCAAGTTAAGATTTAATGAACCGAACTAAACAAACGGATATGCATCTTCGACTATTCGTGTTAGTTTATCGAAGATATAAGTAGATACTTTCGAGAAAATTGCATCTCGTAACGTACCGGTAGCTAAAGTAAGTAATATTTAAATTCTATACGGAGGAGCAATTTTCGACGGAGAGAAATTTCTGTGAAATTTGAATAATTGTTCGAAAAGATGCCGCCGACGTCAAATTGTGGTTCGGAATCCGCTCGATATAACAATACAGCCATCATTTGTTCACTTTCTTTTGTTCGAGATTGATTTGGTCAGGTGAATGAAATAATGTAGTTTGATCGATGAAGAAAGTTATACAAGGGGAGATGATACAATCGATCATGTCAGATTTCATGGCAAGCAGATTTCAGAGATCAGGTTGGTGTGAGATTTTTGCTTGTTTTTATTTTTTTGGAAGATTTTTAAATTTTTATAAAAATTTTAGCAATTTTTTCTACGATCTGCAATGGTTTTCGATTGGGTTTTTGTGGTAGAGCAAAAATCAAATTTTGAATGAATTTTATTATTTCAACTTGAGCGTAACTTTCATTTTAATTTATAAGTTTGATGATCCTTCCCCCCTGGTTCTCAGACAATTATGAAAATTCAAATAGACTCATTAAAAATATGGAAAACAAAAAGTTACAATAATTCCTGAAAGTTTTTTTTTTACCTTAATGTACTCGTATTTTTGCTTCAGGCTGTCATTTTGAATTTTTTTTATAACCAATTTCTGATCATGAATTTGGGTATTTTTTTATTGTTACCTTTCGGGTTTTCTCTGATTTTGGTGAGAACGAAACTTCCAAGAAATCAGTTTTTTTCAATTTTATTTTCAAAAAGTGACTTTTTTACGCCTAAGTAATTTTTGTTTTGAAAAATTTTGGATCAATTTGATGATTTTTATGACCAAAAATCTCACTTAAAATCAATTGATTTATTAATTGAATTTTTCCCCCATCATGTATACCTGTATTATATTTTCTCCTATTTTTGAGATTTTTTTCTGCACGTATAGTTTTATGACTTCTCTGAAATTCAGATTTTAGGAACCAATGTTTGACTTTATGACTTTTCAGAAGGTAAATATCTATTAGAGGTGACTCAAAAGTCAGTAACCACCTAATTTTTCAGTTTTGAAATACGCAATGAAATTATAAAAGTTGCATAACCGAATTTTTCGTAGGCGAACCCTCCTTTTTTCAAGTACCTCTTTTTTGAAAAAAAAACCAGGAACTAACTTTTGGGTCACCCTGTATAGTAGGGGGGTGCTTATTTTGGCAATTTAAAAAATTTGATCAAGAATCTCGTCGATTGGGTACTCATAGGGAGAAAATAATTCACTATTTTTTATTTTTTCTCTCACTCAATTTTTAGTGGTAGCGCGAGCTCCTCATTTTTGAAAAAAAAAAATAGTAAAAAATGAAAAAATTATCACAACATAGGTACTTTTATCCAACAAGCCCATTTTCGATGATTTTTCATCTCTACTTCTGTTTTAATGGGCCATTAAAAAGATGTCATTTTTAGTAGGTATTTTTTTCGTTATTCGAAATCTTTGGCATCATTTTCAGAAACTTTCATTTCCCATAATTATAATTATTAGGGTAGAACACGAAAAAAAACATACCTTGGATTTTCATCAAATTCAAGGAGATAGTTTATATTTAATTGGGGATGAACCATAGAAAATTTTAGATCACTAGCTCAAAGGGGAGCATAGCTAGGGTGCCTCAAAGTGAGGTAACTTTTGAAAAAATCACGGTTTTTTGTCCCTTTTGGGTAGTCACTTGCGTGGCACCTCGGGCACACCCCTAAAAAGTTGCTATTTGAGTTTCTACACCTTGATCTCGAAATTCGATACCACTTTTCCTACCCTACCAAGGGGTTAAAAAATTGCAGATTGGTGAAAAATCTAGATTTTTGATTTAAAAAAAAAATAAAATACCCTTCGCTTGGTACCAAAACCGCACCTAAAAGGGACCTATTGATCCGAAAAAAATATTTCGACTATAAAATTGACAAATTTTTATTGCAGTGTGACCAACTTTCGATTTTTATAAAAAAAACTAAAATTCAAAAGTGGCCAAAAACCGCAATTTTTTCAAAAGTTACCTCATTTTGAGGCCCCCTAGCTCCGATCCCATTTGAGCTAGGGATCTAAAATTTTCTATGGTTCATCCCTCCAACTATTATGTAGGTATAAATATTTTCTTCACTTTTTGAAAAATTCTCAAGCGTATGACAATGATGAAAAAATGCTAAAAATGGTCTAGAATTAAATAGGGTGTGTTAAAAACGCTTTAATCACAAAATTTTTTTCCAGATTTTTTTAGAATAACGAAAAAAATACTAAAAAATGACATTTTTTGATGTCTCATAGCAACAGGGGTAAACATGAAAAATCGTTGAAAATGAGCTTGTAGAATAAAAGTAGCTATGTTGTGACCATTTTTTCTAAAATTTTTAAAAACTTCAAATTTTTTTTCATTTTTTTACTATTTTTTTTAATGGGGGAGCTCGCGCTACCATTAAAATTGAGTTGGAGAAAAAATAAAAAATATGGAATTATTTTCTCCTTATATGTAAAAGTTGACAGAGGGTTCCAAGATTTTTTAGAAAATTGTCAAACATACCTAAATTTTTACGAAATTCGGGGGTTGGGGCGTGTCACAATTATTTGAGGATAAACCATGAAAAATTTTATACCCCCTAGCTCAAAGGGGGCAGAGCTAGGAAGCCTCAAGGTGGGGTAATTTCAGAAAAAAACACGGATTTTCCCCACTTTTGAGTAGTGCCACCTGCGTGTCACCTCGAGCACACCTCTAAAAATTTGTGATTTGAGTTTTTACATCTTCCCAGGCCATTGACCTCGAAATTGGATACCACTTTGCCTACCCTACCAGAGAGTTAAAAAGTTGCAAATTGGTGAAAAATCTAGATTTTTAATTTAAAAAAAATACTCTTCGCTTGGTACCAAATCAGGACTTAAATGGCTATTATTGATTCAAGAAAATGATTTCAATTAGAAAAATTGAAAAAAAATTATTGCAGTGTGACCAACTTTTGATTTATAAAAAACTAAAATTTTGTAATTTTTCATAGTGAAAATAAATTTTTTACAAAAGTTGAAAGTTGGTCACACCGCAATAAAAACTTTTCAATCTTTGCAAACGAAATAATTTTTTTGGATCAATAGGAGCCCTCTGAAGCAAGCAATGATGAACACCAAAAGTGGTCGAGATGAGGTATTTCAGAGAAAAATCGAAGTTGGCATCATTGAAGATGAAAGAAGGGGGAGGGGGGGGTAAAGTAATGTGTTTTCCATCAAAACGCAACATTTTCCGAATTAGAAAAAAAATCATAACTCTCACAATATTTTTATGTAATTTTTTTCTACTACTACTACAAAGAAATGAAATTTTATCATTATTATTGGAAGGAAAAGCTGCTCCTTCGTCTTTCATTCTATCTGGCCCTGGAGCAACTGCAAAAAAATTATGGCATACTTATATGTAAATTGAATGGCTTCAAATTGCATAGGAAACATTACAAGAAGCGAGCTGTTTTGAGGTAAATTATTAAGACAAGATGCATATGACCTCTTTTTTCCAATTTAACTGCAGATTTGCTAAAGGAAATAAGAATTATAGAGATGAAATATAAAAAAAGATCATAGGTTCAACTTTCAAGTTCCGGATTAATTTTTGAGCTGGTGTATTTTGATCACATTAAAATTCCGGTAAACTAACGTGTATCTAGTGCAGGTACAATTTACCCCATTTTGAAAATTTCTACTGAAAAAACGAAATAATCCAATGTGCAAAATTCTTAACCATGTAAATTATCGAATAAGGTTACGTACTAATGAAATTTCATATCGAAAATGAATTTACCATCTATAAAATGGAAAATTATCGACGATAGAAATATCTCACAACTTCATAAGAGGTTTCTCATCTCATAGGTAAATTTCAACCACATCTGCTACCTTAAATTAACCCACATGCTGGAACAATTTCCAGCGAAAAATTTCCTAGGTGACCTAGATACCGTCTTGTACATCTACAGTTTAGCTAAAGTATCATAATAAACTTAGTTAATTTTCATGCTAATGAATGTTTATTAAAATAGTTACATAATTCTACGTTGATCCTACGTCCTAGGACGGCCTGAAGTAATATCACATTAGCGTCAAAATAGCACGCCGGCGAACATTTCACTTAATATTTTCAACAATAACGTTGTAAAACAATTAAACCAGAAGTACGTGGACGTACCTATCGTACAGCTAACACAAAACACAACCTAGTTTCGATTTTCATACATATTTTTTTCATATAAAATGAACGTTTTTTACACGTTTTTAACAAAACGAACACCCATAGGTCATTTCCTTTTCATCGAGTCACGTTGTCCCAGACCTGTCATCGCGTAATCACCGAGCATTATTCTAGGTAAAAAATTCGGTCAAAAGTGCAATTTTTCATCGAATGGGAATAATCATCGATGCGATTTTTTTTCGCCGCTACCGTTGACCGTGAATTATGATTTGAAAACATAAACTGTAGATATCTGACGAGGCGAAATTAAACGTGATTGGTCTCCAATTATTCCAGCATAGGTATGTTTTAAAGGACGTACGATGCCGGAGATAATTTCTTCGTTGAGATGAAAAATACGAAAAAGACAGACCAATCGATCATAACAAATGTCATGGACTGGAAGTGTGAAATTAACAACAATCTGATTAAGTACGATAAATGGTATTCTAGATTTTCATGTTAATCTTTACACGCGAATATAGATATAGATACGAGTAGATAGAGTGGTTAATTAATCTATAACTTCACGGCTGATTAGTCGGTGTACGTGAGAAACGATGGATTGGTTGTATTGGCGAAAGAACAAAAGTCTAACTGTTTCCTCTGCGCGAGTATATCCGATGACAAATGCTGGCTAGTTTTAATCAACACGGAGGAAAAAAATTTTCTCGCGAATTTGGCGCAAATAAACAAAACGTCTTGTCATTAAACGATTGGTCGCGGTGAAAGTGTTTTAAATATCGTCAATTTTCCGCAATAATTATAAAACAGTGGAAGTCATGCGCACGCTATGTACGGAATCGACGCTACTTCCTATCAGTTTACGGTAATTTCCACTTATGACCCTGCATAAAAATATTGACCATTAACGGTTTACTACATATTCGTGAACCGTAAGTTGTATTAAGCGGATTATAGTTAATCAATTTTCGACTCACTTCCGCCGGCGATGTAATTGCCCTGCATCTTTTAGATCAACCATTAAATCCAATAATGTAAAACTCGTTTCGGAATGTGTTACGATTAAGAATATTTTGCAAAGTGTATACGTACACATAGTGTACTTGTACTAGCTAATGTATAGCTATACGAGTACCTACCTATAACCAGCTATCTTTGAATTATATACCCAGTTACCGATAATTACTGAGAAATTTCACGCGTACTTATAATAATGTGAAAATATCCCAAGTTTGGTATTGTTTTATATTTGAGCGATGAATGGCGATAAACTAAATTAACCACGATCTCTCGCCGACATTGTCTGCATGAGGATTTTTTTTTCATCGTTGGAGCCAACTTTGATGATTTTTCTTCCAAATATGAAAGGAAGTGAGTGTACGAAAATGTATATTATAGCATCGGTGCTTACCTACAATGTTTCAATAATTATTGTCGGAAATTAACACCGGTGAGTTTCGTGAGAATTATTCAAATTTGTTCGAAATGCGAATTATAAAATGCTTCGGTGTGCAAAAATCGTGGTAAAAGTTGTTCCAATGCAACAGGTGAAAATTTTAGTTTAAAAATTGTAAAAAATTGCTCAAAAATATTGTAAAATTGTTGAAGGAAAAATAGCAATATTGCAGGGAATTCTACCTTCGCCCTCTTATTTAATTTTTTTGGCTATTTTTCGTGAAAATTTTCTCAAATAAACTTTAAATTAGAAATTTTTTTGATGTAGACCCAATATTTTCTACGCCAATTTTCTATCATAAAGATTTTTAAAAAAAACTCTTACGCAGTAACTGCGTCAGAAAAGCTGATTTTCTACACCAGTCCAACGTCACAAAATTTTACTTTAAAAAAATATATTCTGTGACCTATGAAAAGTAAGTATGTAGTTGAATACGTTTTTGTATCCCTAAATAACCCCCCTCCCCCTTTTTTTTATTTTTTCCCAAACTGAATTTCAAGCGATAAAAAACATAAGAAATAGGTACAATTTTTCAAAAATTCCAAGCAAAATGGTCACAATATAGGTAGGTTATACTTTTATCTACAAAGACCATTCTCGTCAATTTTGCACGTTATCCCGGTTTTTAAGGGGGCATTGAAAAATGACAATTTTTGATATTTTTCATGTTTTTAGAAACACATCTAAAAAAAATTAGAAAAAAATTGCTTGAAAAAATGTTGATGGTGATTTTTGAATTTTTGATGAAATTTTAATCTATTTTTATAGGTCGCACGGTACTATTTCGATAATATATCCGAAAATCGACTTACTTTAGGGCTCTTAATTTTCAAAAATTGCTCGAAAAAAATTTTAACCGTGATATTTGAATTTTTGGCGAAATTTCAACCCATTTTAATAGGTCGCACTGTAATTTTTCGCTAATATCCAAAAATCGATTGAATTTAGGG
>FIZU01011181.1:0-16342 GCA_900064475.1 Pseudococcus longispinus | reverse complement strand
ATGTCATTTTTGACATCAGGTTGCCATTAATTTTGACTGATTTTAACATTTGATGTCAAAAATGACATCCGTTGCCATTTGAAGGTTAAGAGTAGGGCAGAGCAGAACGCAAGTTTACAGTATTGAACGAAGGCGAAGGATAAAATGTAATTTTTCCCCAATTTTTATGACTCAAAATTCGAAATTTTTCCTAAAAATTCACGAATTTTCTGACGGGGAAGTCGATTTTCTGATTATAAACACAATTGTGCCATTTTGGAGGGAAAGGGCTACCTCTTGTCAGCCCCATTCGGTATGGTCCTGGACAGAGTGTCGACTGGATTAGCTATTTAGAATATGATGAATTTTCTTTATGACCCTTTTTTGCTCTTTTCATTGCTTTCCTCTTCCTATTTTGACAAGAACGTTGGAGAGACTGGTCTCAGGGTCGAAGTCTATGGACACACGTATACCACGACCTTTGTAGATGCCTGCAACCTCAATGGGCAAATGCCCCATATTTTTCGATTTTGACATGTAGGTACATATGTGTCGAGGATGATCCTAGAAAGTGTGTCACAAAAATTCCCCATGAACTTGCGTTGTTACCCAAAAATTTTTTGAACTTGGAAAAAATGTTGTTTTGTACTGATATTCTGAAGTTAAAAAATTTGAAGTTCTTGACTAACTTTTTTGAATAGGAAAAAATTGAATTTTTAGACCCACTTTTTGGACTTGAAAATTGACGTTTCGAATTGACATTCGGAATTTAAAAAAATCAACCTTTTTGACTGACTTCTCAAAATTCGAAAAAATTGACTAATCCAGAAATATTTAATTTTTGGAATGATTTTTCAAGCTTGGAAAGACTAACTTTTTGGACTGACCCTTTGAACTTATAAAAATTGACGATTAGAACTGACTTTCTGAACTTTATAAAAAATGAATTTTGGACTGATTTTTCAAGCTTGGAAAACTGATTTTTTTGGACTGACCTTATGAATTTACAAAAATTGACGTTCTGAACTGACTTTTTGAATTTGAAACAATTAACTTTTTGGACTGATTTTTCAAGCTTGGAAGGACTGACTTTTTAAATTTACAAAAATTGACGTAATGAATTGACTTTTCGGATTGACTATTTGAGCTTATAAAAATTTATTTCTCACAAATATAACTCCGAATGACTACGAAAATATGCTCAAGAAATACAGAAGGTAACTTCTCCTCCCCTTTCTAAAAAAATCAAAGAACTTGAGAAAAATAAACTTTTTGGACTAGCTTTTTGAGCTTTGAAGCAATCGACTTTTTTGACCGACCTTTTGAACTTATAAAAATTGACGATTTGAACTGACTTTCTGAACTTGAGAAAAATTGCCTTTTGGACTGATTTTTCAAGCTTAGAAAGACTGACTTTTTGGACTGACCTTATGAATTTACAAAAATTGACGTTCTGAACTGACTTTTTGAATTTGGAAAAATTGACTTTTTTGCCTGATTTGTTGAACTTGAGAAAAATAGACTTTAGGGAACAACTTTTTGAGCTTTGAAACAACCGACCTTTTGAATTTACAAAAATTGACGTTCTGAACTGACTTCTAGAACTTGAAAAAAATTAACTTTTCAGACTGATTTCTTAAAATTCAGAGACATTGACATTTTGACCGATCTTTTGAACTTATAAAAACTGACGTTTTGAACTGACTCTCTGAGCTTGAAAAAACTCAATTTTCTAATCTGACTTTTTAGAATTAGAAAAAGTCAACTTTCTGAACTTGAAAAAAGTTGAATTTTTGAATTGATTTTTCCATCTTGGAAAAATTGACTTTTTTGGCTTTTTGAACTTGAAAAAATTTGTCTTTTGGACTAATTTTTCGAACTGCGAAAAATTGCCTTTTGGACTGATTTTTCAAGCTTGGAAAGATTGACTTTTTGGACTGACCTTATGAATTTACAAAAATTGACGTTTTGAACTGACTTTTTGAATTTGAAAAAAATTGACTTTTTTCCCAGATTTTTTGAACTTGAGAAAAATTGCCTTCTGGATTGATTTTTCAAGCTTGGAAAGACTGACTTTTTGGACTAACCGTAAAAAAAAATTTACGTTCTGAACTGACTTTTTGAATTTGAAAAAAATAGACTTTTTCCCATGATTTTTTGAACTTGAAAAAAATTGCCTTCTGGACTAATTTTTCAAGGTTGGAAAGACTGACTTTTTGAACTGACCGTATGAATTTACAAAAAAAATTTACGTTCTGAACTGACTTTTTGAATTTGAAAAAAATGACTTATATGCCTGATTTTTTGAACTTGAGAAAAATAGTATTTTTGGACTAACTTTTTGAACTCTGAAACAATCGACTTTTTGGACTCACCTTTTGAATTTACAAAAATTGACCTTCTGAACTGACTTTTAGAACTTGAAAAAAATTAACTTTTCAGACTGATTTCTCAAAATTCAGAGACATTGACATTTTCACCCATCTTTTGAACTTATTAAAACTGACGTTTTGGACTTATTCTCTGAGCTTGAAAAAATTCAAGTTCTAATCTGACTTTTTAGAATTAGAAAAAGTCAACTTTCTGAACTTGAAAAAATTGAATTTTTAAATTGATTTTTCCATCTTGGAAAAATTGATTTTTTTGACTTTTTGAACTTGAAAAAAATTGACTTTCGGGACTGATTATTTAAAACTTGGAAAAACTGACTGTTTGGACTGACCTTTTGAATTTACAAAAATTGACGTTCTGAAGTAACTTTTTTAATTTGAAACAATTGACTTTTTGGACTGATTTTTTAAGCTTGGAAATACTGACTTTTTGAATTTACAAAAATTGACGTAATGAATTGACTTTTCGGATTGACTATTTGAGCTTATAAAAATTTATTTCTCACAAATATAACTCCGAATGAATACGAAAATATGCTCAAGAAATACAGAAGGTAACTTCTCCTCCCCTTTCTAAAAAAATCAAATCAAACCAAAAAAAGTCAGATGGAATAAAAATGGTACTCAATTATTAAAGAAGTTTGAATAAAATTTGCAACTTTTTTCTTTGTAAATATTCAATTCTCATATCATCACTTTTAATACAAAACATGTTGGACACAATAAAAATTGCAAAGTTACAGTTCGATAATTATTCTTTGGAAATTTTAAATTCAGATTTTTCCAAAAAAAGAAACCGAAGGTAGCTTAACTAGAAGAATATACGCTGATAAAATTCAACTTTTTTGGGGAACTGTTTTTAAAAAGAAAATATTCCAATTTTATTTTTCACCTACATAAATATGAAGAAATGAGGGGGGGGGGGCTCGAAGGAAACTTCTCTTTACCCTAAAATAGACTTTGCTTAATTCACAACTTCGCATAAATACCACAATATTCTGCAATAAAACTAGTCGGAATCTGCCCCAAGCACAGCATACAGGGCACAAGTATCGTACAAATGTACTAGTTCTGTTTGCAAGCGATCGAACATAGATTTACTTTTCGTATAGATAACAAGAAGCTTACCTTTTTGGATTTTTTCGAAGAAACGCTCACATCTTGAGGCGAAGCTTTGTTCTTATTATTAGTCAATGTTTTATGCTCATCCGTGGAATGATCGGAATTCAGTGCAGCCATATGACCAGAAGCGGAATCCGCTCCGACACCCACCTGAAGAAAATCATGGAAACATAGTTAAGTAGAAAAACAACGGGTCGCGATAAATCGTAGGTAGCTACATTTATAATTCGTCAAATTATGTACATAGCTGTATAACACACAGTATAATGCGATACGTATAATATACGCGCTGCATAGGTATAAAACCAGCTACAGTATATATATCGTCATCGATTAACAACAAATACAAGTGTTTTCATTAAACAATCGTAAATACACGCATTACACGTATACACGATTGCGTTATCGTTTGGGAAATTTTTTTTTCGTTCAAAAACAAGCCTCCTCTTGCCACCCCCTCGAAGATCTGCTGCCGCGTGAGCTGCTATATAAACAGAAACGCGTACGCGTACGACGCTCGTCCACAGAATAATATGGCTTTCTTATCAGGCTAATGATGCAGTTTCATTAAAAAATTATCCGTTTGTCTATACGTACTGTATACGAGTACATCGTAACGATATCCACGAGCCCCGGTATCTAATAGGTACCTATACCTGCGAGTATATTAATATTTCACACGTCAAATACGACGTCTCGCTTTAATTCATCGCGCTGCCATTTGCGCGACGACGACGATATTTTTCGTTTTATTTTCGACGAGTCAGCGTGATGAACCGAAGGTAAACATTCAATTTTCTTTTCACCTTTTGGAAAAATAACTTGTAAAATAAACGTCCAACGTACACAACACGCACGTACTTATGGTTAGACCAACACCTAAGTACGTTAGGTACCAATATCGACGTTGTACGTAAGTACGAGTATGCAAATTCTCATTACGACGACGAAGACGCGGATTTTACGCTTTGTGAACTTTCATTAATTAAATTTACATTTTTATATTATAATGTACATATTAATGGGACAGCAGCCCGAAAAACAATACGTTCGAAAATAATGTCGACGTTGTGTGTTTGGTATACGCACTCGACGTGACAAATTAACATCGAATTGTACACCCATTCTGAGGAACTCGGGTGAGTTTCAAAAGAGGAAGTGAAATTTGAATTATTATACCCATCACGAAATACTTTAGAGTATAGCATTTTATAATGTATTTTTAAAATTTAAGTCGATTTTGTAGGTTGAAAAAAAAATTCCAAATTTTTCTCATTTTTTGTTGCCAAGTTCTGGACGCGTATGGAAAAGTCTCACTAGGTCGGTTATAGTTTTGAGATGATCGTGTTAAAAGTCAATTTTTTAACAAGTTCAACAAAGTTTCTACAATTTTTTCCAAATCAGCCACAAAAAATCAGTTCTTTTCAATTTCAAAAAATAGGTCCAAAAAGTCATTTTTTTAACTTCAAAAAGTTAATGTCTTCCTAGTCTAGAAAGTCAATTTTTTTTCATCTTTGAAAATTCAGTTTAAAACGTCAATTTTTTCCAAGTTCAAGAAGTTGCTCCAAAAGTTGATTTTTTCCAAACTCAAAAACTTAATCAAAAAAGTCATTTTTTTCAAGTTCAAAAATTCATTTTTTCAAAGTTCAAGAAGTCGGTCCAATAAACGTCAATTTTTTCATCTTAAAAAAGTCAATCCAAAAAGTCAATCAAGCTTGAAAATTTAATTCAAATTCAAAATGTCAATTTTTTTCAAGCTTGAAAAGTCAGTCCAAAAAGTTATTTATATCAAGTTTGAAAAATCAGCCCAAAAAGTCAATTTTTTTCAAGTTCAAAAAGTCAATTTTTTTTAAGTTCGAAAAGTCGGTCCAAATAGACAATATTTTCCAAGCTCAAAAAATCAATCCACAAAGTCATTTTTTTCAAGTTTAAAAATTCCTTTTTTCCAAGTTCAAGCAGTCAATGTTTTCTGAGTGCAGAAAGTAAATTTTGTTCATCTTCAAGAAGCTAATCCAAAAAGTAAATTTTTCCAAATTCAAAAAGTTGGTCTAAAAATTTCCAAATTCAAAAAACTTGATCGAAAAAGTCATTTTTTTCAAGTGGAAAAATTCCTTCTTTCCAAAATTAAAAAGTTGGTCCATAAACTCAATTTTTTTCATCTTACCACAAAAGTCAATTTTTCAAGTTTAAAAATTAAAATTCAAAACGTCAATTTTGTTCAAGCTCAAAAAGTCAGCCCAAAAAGTTATTTTTATCAAGTTTGAAAAGTCAGTCCAAAAAGTCAGTTTTTTTCAAGTTTAAAAAGTCAATATTTTCAAAGCTCAAAAAATGAATCCAAAAAGTCATTTTTTTCAAGTTCAAAAATTACTTTTTTCCAATTCGAAAATTTATTTAAATTCAAAACGTAAATTTTTTCAAGTTTTAAAAGTCAGTCCAAAAAGTCAGTTTTTCCAAGTTCAAGAAGTCAGTCCCAAAAGTCAATTCTTTTCAAGTTCCAAAAATTAATGTTTTCCAAGCCCAGAAAGTAAATTTCGTTCATCTTCAAAAAGCCAATCTAAAAAGTAAATTTTTCCAATTTCAAAAAGTTAATGTTTTCAAAACTAAAAATATCAATCGAAAAAGTTATTTTTTTCCAAGTTCAAAAACTCAATTTTTCAAGTTCAATTCAAAATGTCAATTTTTTTCAAGCTTGAAAAGTCAGGCCAAAAAGTTATTTTGTCCAATTTAAAAAGTCAGTTTTTTCCAAGTTCAAAAAGTCGGTCCAAAAAGTCAATATTTTCCAACAAGCTCAAAAAATCAATCCAAAAAGTCATTTTTTTCAGATTCGAAAATTCAATTTAAATTCAGAACGTAAATTTTTTCAAGTTTTAAAAGTCAGTCCAAAAAGTCAGTTTTTCCAAGTTCAAGAAGTCAGTATCAAAAGTCAATTTTTTCCAAGTTCAAAAAGTCAATGTTTTCCAAGCCCGAAAAGTCAATTTTTTCCAAGCTTAAAAAATAATTTGGGTAACTCAAATTCGTGATGGATTTTCCTGGCGCACAATTTTTTTAGGACGCCCCCCCCCCCTCGCCAGCGATAAAACATATCCATATCATAATTGTTAGAAGTTACTTCAGAGCGATAAAATTGCTTAATGAACCGCCAAATCAGTTGAAAATGCGATGAAAATTGAATTTTGAATACTTTTTGCCCATTTTACAATTTTTTTCGCAATTTCAATCATTTTTACAGCATTTGAACTAATTTAAAGTACGTAATTTAAATTCGATTTTTCAACAATTTTCAACGTATTTTCAGCATATATTTTGAACCAATTTCAATGATTTTTCAACACTTTCGTCAGCTATTGTGTTTTTTTGAACAATTTTAACAATTTTTCGACAAATTTTATGACATATTGAATATTTTTTTCATAATAGAACAATTTTTACAGCATTTATTCCAACTTCGACGCAATTTCAAGTGTTATCGACTCTTTAAAAACAATTTTCGAGCACTTAACGATTAATGGTAAATTGAAATTATTACTGGGGCAATGAAAATTTTTGAAAATATGCTGATTAGTGCTGATATTTCCATTAAAAAGTATTTAGAAATGTTTCCGAAAATAGAATTACACATAGTTTTGACCTGACAACCATTTTTACGTTTTCGGGGGTTCCCAATTTTTTGTTTTTTTTTCAAAGAAAATTCAATTTTTAATCTAAGGAGATTTGGAAACAATTTTAGAACTTTCGAAAAAGAAAAAAAGTGTCAGTTTTCGACCATCCTATCAAGTACTCACTCAAATAATCAAGACGACTTTCCCCTAAATGTTACTCAAATACGAAAATACTTTTAAAATTTTCTATTCGTTAAAAGTTCTTTCCATAAATGTTTAAAATTTCTCAATTTCGTCGAAAAAATTTCCATTATCAAGCTTCTAAGTTATTAATAAAACGAAATGATTATAATTACGCAGGTAATTTCACAATTTGCAATCCTTGAAATGTTTTATACGTAGAGATAGGATAGAGGGAGGGGGGGGGGCAATTAGTTACTAATGCAAGCAGAAAATTTGAAATTTTTGTCAAGAAAATCCAAGAATTGACAATATCGAAATGAGTTAATCTAAAAATGCATTTTCAAATTTCAAATTAATTTTGAAACAAACAAATACATTCGATTATTTTTCCAAAACAATTACATACTTTTCAATTCCCAACTTTCGAGCAATCAATTTTAGTTTTCAGCCAGTTCAACTCAACCACTGGCCAAATGCATTTTAAAATCATAATCGTAATTTAGGAACACGCTGTAGCCTCAGTGCAACTACCGTAAGTACTAAAGCAATAGCTCGCCAAGCCCATGAATCAGAACGTGCTAGTGCGACGCTCTTTTCTTATATTGCAAGCTCGTTGATTTTCTTTTTTCTTTTTTTCGCTCACAGGCCATTGCTGCGACGGCATAAACGTTGCAAACCATTCGAGTCGTAATTAAAATTAATAGGTAATTAGGCCTACTACTAATATAGCAAATACACCGGCGGCAATTAAAATACAAGGTGAGATCGGCGTATAAGCGATAATAGGCATTAAGTTTATACATATACTAAAACTTGCGGTAAGTTTTCAATTTACTCCAAATACCTAATATCTTTTGCTCAACAGGTAGCTGCTTACCTATGAAAATATGGTTTTAAAAATTCAAACTCGAATACCTTTTTTTAAATTCTTTATACGTATTTGTCTACTTATATCGAATCGATCACGTTACTAATTGGAAATGCGTGTAGTCGTAGCTTCATAGCTACCCCTTTCTTTGCCCTATTCGCACAAAAATTCCAATTATCCAGGCGTATTCGTATAGGTAAAATATCTATATAGATCGCGACATTCCGGGCATAGTTGTTGAATAACATCTGCCGAGGAAGAACCTATAAATAAATTCGGAATATCCGATAGGTATAAGTAAACGAACGCGATATGGTCATCAACCACTCCAGACTTTAAATTTCCGGTCATATCGGTTCGATTGTTGGGAGTTGGACAGTACATACAGAGTCAGACGTACATCGGTACGTAAACGTTTACGTATGTATTAGAGAAGCCGGCAATCGTCTTTTTATCAGGCGCATATTTCGTATTCGATTTAAACGCGTCCGTCGTCCCTGTCTTATCAACGCTCACACACATCACACGACCAACTCGTACATTACATTATAACATTTTACCGAGCTTATCATAATTTAATCACGTTCCGCTCACTTTTACACGGCTCACCTGAACGACATCGCGACCACCATATCGGATATCGTTGCACGTTCGGATCTAAAATGACGTTAACGTAGCTCGCGATATTCAGATCGAGTGTAATAAAACGATTTTCAATTTAGTCGCCAACTTGATAGGGAGGGCGACGAGGCGAGAGGCAAGAATAATAATTACGTATCGAATAAAAAGTAATAAAAACACGCGTATGGGTTCGGGTACGTCGTAGGGAAATCTATTTTCATAACCGTTCGAAAAAATTTCCGATTCATGAAATTTTGCATGCGGAGGATTCTATAATTGGAAATTTTTAATACGGTTGCAAAAAAATTGACAAAATTACGTCTGTTTTTTTTCAAATTACTCGCAGCAAAACTGTTCAATTTTGGGCGATTTTCGTTTTCGAAGGATTCGTTTGCAGAAATTTTGAATGAATTCTATGCTTTTGACATTGAGTTTTCTATTTTCAGATGAGTTACCTACTCTAATAATTGAATTTGAACGTACGAGAAATATTCGCCGAAAAAGATGTAATTAACCGATTACTCCACCGCAGTCAATTATATGATTCACCTTTTCAATTATTCGTCGAAACAGTTGCACAGTAATCTGACCGATCGAAATGAATTGCAAACGATTCATTGAGAAAACCAACTGAAAGACTTCATAATACAGATAATTTTGCATCAAAAATCGATTCGTATGAAACGCCTGATCGTGAGTGATGATGGAGTGTTTTAAAATTTACCAGAAAATGAATAATCAAATTACTCCAAAATTGGCACATTCGTAAATGATTCAAAACGGAGTGTTCAGAATCCACAAAATTTGGATTTTGGTCTGGAATCAAGTTTTAAATTCCAACATCTCTTAATCATTTGCAAACGATTATTTTTCACTGTGATTTAATTCGTTCGCCAAAATGATCTATTCCATTACTTGTGAAATGATTTGGACTTCGGTCATTTAGAAATAATTTAAAAAACTCAAATTCGAACCCAGCACAGAGGGAGGGGGCAGGTTGTCCCTTCCAATGATGAAATTGCATATTAGATAATTTCGCGAAAAATGTGACGAAATTTCCCGATGATGACTTTCAGACATTTTGTCAGAGTTTTTTGGACTTGGAAAAATTTTCAGATTTCCATTGACTTTTTGGGCTAGGAAAATTTTTTGAAGTAATGCTGACTTTTAGGCATTTCGTCAGACAAATGACTTTTTAAATTAAGAAAATTTTAGAAAGCAGGGTAACTTTTCGATATTTTGTCAGACAGACTTTTGGAAAATTTCAGATATTACGCTGGCTTTCAGATATTTCGTTAGATTTTTTTGAACTTTGCAAATTTTTAAGAACTCAAATTAATTTTTGGATTTGAAAAATTTCAAGAAAGTTCAAATCAGACATTTTGTCAAACAGCTTTTTACCTAAAAAGATGACTTTTAGACATTTTATCGGACTTTTTGGAATTTGGAAAAATTTTCAGATTTCTACACTCAATTTTTCAAAAAAAAAATCCATTATATAAAATCCACGACGTGTTCGTCTGTCCGTAACGTCAACATATTTCGTGACTTTTAGACATTATGCCTGACTTTAAGTTGATGCATGACATTTTTTTAAAAAGAGGCTGAAATTACTTTTAGACATTTTGCTTGCAAACTTTATGAAACTTATAAAAATTTTGAATATCCAACGCTAATATTTATTAGAAGGTGACTTTTATGCTTTTTGCTGGAAAATCCATGACGAGTCTGTCTGTCCGTGACGCTGACATTTTCAAGTTTTAGACATTTTTTTTATGACATTTTTAAAAAAGCCTAAAATTACCAGAAATATGATTTTTACTTTGAAATGATAGTTTTGCCTAAAATATTCACTAGTTGGACAAAAAAAAATTACAATTGGCGAAAAGCAAAGATTTTAACCAAAAATGGTAATTTTTACTTTGAAACGACAATTTCAACTCAAAAGATTACAATTTTGACAAAAAATTACAGTTTGGACCAAAAAAAGACAATATTGACAGAAAATGATAATTCTTACCTTGGAATGACAATTTTGACCAAAAATGACAATTTTTACAAAAAATTACGATTTGGACCCAAAATAACGATTTTTACTTTAAAATGACAATTTTGACCAAAAATTTAAAAATTTGGATAAAAAAAAGAGACAATTGATGAAAAACGGAAGTTTTGACCAAAAATGGCACTTTCTACTTTGAAATGACAATTTCTATTTTGAAATCATAATTTTGAATAAAAAATGATGTAATTTTGACAAAAAATGACAGTTATAGCAGGACTAGAAAATAAAAAGTGACAAAAAAAGATGGTTTTGACCAAAAATGATGATTTTGATAAAAAATTACGATTTGGACCCAAAATAACAATTTTTACTTTAAAATGACGATTTTGACCAAAAATGACACTTTCTACTTTGAAATGACAATTTCTATTTCGAAATCATAATTTTGAATAAAAAATGATATAATTTTGACATAGATTGACAATTTTGACAAAAAATGACAGTTAGCAGGACTAGAAAATAAAAAAATGACAAAAAAGATGGTTTTGACCAAAAATGATGATTTTGATAAAAAATGAAAATTTTGACTGAAAATTGAGAATTTTAACAAAAAATGATAATTTTGACCAAAACCCCCATTTTTTACAAAAAAAAATTACGATTTTGGCCAAAAGTAACAGTTTTTGATTTCGAACAAAAATGGCAATTCTGACAAACAAAAACATTTTAGACCAAATCGCATACATTTTGTCAGACTTTATGAAACTTATAAAAATTTTGAATATGCAACGCCAATATTTTTTTGATGACATTTTTCCAAAAGGGGGGCCCAGTCGCCTAGTTTTATTATAAAATTCACTTACGAAAATCCGTTTCAATGACTTCAAGATATTTTGTCTGACTTTGAACTTGTAAAATTTTTCAAAATTCAAATGACTTTTTAGATTTGGAAAATTTCAAGAAAATTTCAAATATCACGATTTTAAGGCCCTTTTTTTAGTCAAAAAATTACGTCTCAAGTCGGAAATTTTGGAAAAAATTTCACTTCGGTATGACAAAAATTCCAGGTAAATCGAATATTTTGAAATTTTTACACATCCCTTCCACCCTACCCGTAATATTAATTTCTGTTCTTTCTCGATAAAACTATTTACTCGACGAAGTTGTACAATTAGGTCAAAATTATGTAATCCTTCGCGAATAATTTATTCATTTGGTTTATGATTGGCTTCAGTCGTTCAAAAATGAATCATTTGAATGCATTAGTACTCATTTGAAATCGTTTCATTTTCAATTCATTCGCGTATAAAAAATAATGAGTCATTCATAGTCCAGAGACAATTTGACCTCTCCCAAAAAATTCAATTACTGATTCAAAAACCGTTGAAATGTAAGTGCCCTAAGTACTCGAAGAAAATTATCATCAATTTTTACAAATAATTAATAAAAACATATTCACTCGTGTTCTACTCGATTGGATATTTTCCGAACTATTTTAATTGGAATATCTTTCGATCAAATGAGAACAATGGATGGGAAATACCTACGATTTAATAAATCGTGAACGATTTGTTAAAAAAAAAAAACAATTTCAATGTAGTTAATTTTAGATTTGTATAGAATTTAGTTTGCATCTATGGCAATAAACCAACGTGACGTAAGAGAAACAGGACCTTTTTAGCACAAAATAACACCAAATATATACATAAATCACGATACTTATACGAATAGTTAAACATTGATAAATACGGTTCAAATAACGTATTAAAAAATCTTCCACTCAGATGCCAAACAAAATTATGTACTACAGAGTAAATTCGAACAATTCTTCCACATTTCATCGATTTAACCATTCGCCTTCGAAAAAAATAAGTCACCCATTTTTTCAACCATATTAACACACACATCTACGCAAAATTTCAATCATCGGTTTCCATAGAGAGGAAATTTTCTCAAAACGTGCGGCTTCTCTCTTCAAAACCTGGCAATTCACCTCACCCACGTATAACAAATCTTTGTCGACACGAAAGTCTAAACAAAAACATCCATCTCCATAACAATGGAGATATTTCTCGGCTCATTAACCATGAGGGGTACCTCTACTGGGTATTGAATAATTTTAATACCGACGAACTACTTACGTAATCGAATTACAAATTGAAACGGTTATTTTAATTTTACACTTTCGACTGATAGACATTTTTTCTCTCCTCTCGGATATTAAAAATAACAGCAACGACGATTCTAGCTGACGTAGGTACGTAGCTAGACTCATAGTCAACTACCTACGAGCTTCCAACGAATAACCGTACGACAGAATCGTCGTCACGACACGCGGACGTTTTTCTTAACTGAACTACAAAAAGCTTCGTCAGCGATAAATTTCAAGTGCACTTGAAAATTGACTAGCTCGTATATCTTTAAAGCTGGTGAAAAATTTTACGAGCGGAATGCGGCGATAGTAAATAGAAGGCTATTGCGTTATGACTTCACATTACACATTACATATACAAACGTAGGTATACGATAACAACGTAATATTGCTGGTGTAAACATTTCCAAAGCAGCTTAATCAAAAAACTGGACGAAAAAGCAACCAAAGGTCGAGTCGAGAAATATAGTAAATCGTATTCCAAGTCCGACACACGCTTCTTTCACTCCTCCCTTCTTCGCGAACTATTTTCTCCCATTCGATTCTTCTTATCACTAAAGCCATATTTCATCAAGTTCAAATCGAACCGATTCGATGAAATTTTCAACATTATCAGCCATAACCAAATTACCAAGGTTAACAACTTTTTTCTTTAATTCGATAAGTCGTTCTTTTTTAACGGAGATGTTCGAAATAATCTTTCCAAGACGGTAGCAAATTTCATCGAGATACGTATTACCTACGTTGGAAAAAAAAATTAAAAATTAAAAACGTAAGCGTATTTTTTTTTAAGGAGCTGGTATAAACAAATACAAGACAGAAGACTCACGCATTACGTAGTTTTTACGACGATAACATTTCATCCAAGACAAGCATTCGAAATATGTTTTTTACCGTATGAAAAATATTTGCCATGTTTAATCATCGAATACGAATGGCACGCGCACGTTTCGTATTGTATGTTTAATAAACTACAAAGAAGGGTCCAATATGCGATAAGATACAATGGACAACTCGAAGAATAAAACGTAAAGGTAAACAAATTTCGCAACAAATTCTGTACGAATTGAATAAGTAGCCCAACGAGATTAAAATTAATAAACAATACAACGGCGAAGAAATCAATCGACCGACGAAAAGAATTATTACTTCAAAGTAAATATTCGCCTACGAAAATACATTTCAGCGATGACAATTCGACGAACTATGTTGTGTAATTTTTTTTTCCTCTTCGACTATTACGTAAATGCTGAACCGAATAGGCATAAGATAAGGGTTAAACTACATTTATGATCGCAAGTATAATCAAAATTTACCAACATTATCGATTAGAATCGAAATACTTACTCCTCCTCCTTTGATAAGCTTTCTGCGAAAATCTTCCGAAGGATTTTTGAACACATATTTTTCTTTTTTAACATTACATAAAGGTGGTCCTTTCGGTTGCAAGGTTAGGTGATAGTTGAAACGTATTTTCGACGGTTCGTGTTTGTTTTTCAAATATATATCGATCTGCAGTGGAAATCCTGCATATCCGGTTTCGCAAACCACATAAGGTGGTTCTTTGACAACTGATAAAGAAATACAATTACGAATTAGAAAAACACACCGTTGAATTACAGCGATTTCGATAAACACTTATTACCTCGTCTATGATTAGGAAACGTCTCGTGCAAATGGAAGATAACTTTTTCCACAAAATGGTGTATTTCGGTGTTATCAGCACCTCTGAGGTATAGCTCCCAATCGTGAGTAAATCCTTCTTCCGTAGGTTCATTTCGTACCGTTGCTACATGGCCAATTTCAAAAAGTACACGAACACACTGCGTAGAATACATAAAATATGATTATTGTTTACATCAAAAGCAACAGTGTTCTTAGATATGGTCACTTGGTTTTCATTATCAATTCGTATTCTAAGCGTAGATAAAGGTACGAATACGAAAAGCATACTGATAGTAAAGGTGGTTCATTCGACCATTGTCGATATTTCTACGACAAATGCGTAATAAATCTATAGCATGTATCACCATCGAACCTCACCTTTACATAATCGAAAATTTTAACAATTTATTTAGGTTACTTTTCAATATTATTTTGAGTTTACTTACAGTGTATGCCATTATAACGACATAAAGCCATTTGCTAAATATAATAATAAGGATGATTAACAAAGGACATTTGAGATTTTTTTATAATTCAACCAAACCATTTACTAAACGCAAAAAAACGATAAATTAAAAAAGTTCTCTACGAACTTATAAACATAATTTTTATCTGACTCTTAACTTCAGTACGATGATATACTATTAGAACGATTACGTTAGCAAGTAGAGCGGTCTATTCTGTTAGGTATCGTTTCCTCTCTTTCTTTTTTACGCGAACCATTGATCTATCTTTGTTTGTCTCTCGCAATGTATTTTTATTCTGTGATGTGTGTAGATGTTGTAAACAGGTTACAAACCTACAAAAAAAAACCAAAAATTGTAGTTCAACATCAAGGTCGTAATTCCGTGTTGCTTGCAACTTGAGCGCTTGTTGCATTTTTCACGATGTTGCACTTCGTTTGCCGCTAGGAGCGCTATGAACGGATAACGATTTTGTATTTTTAATTTTTTTTTTAAATTTTATATTACCTCAAATTTTATTTTGCAAAATGCAAATTGTTTTTAAAATGAAACTGTCAACTAAAATTCATTTTACTAAATTCAATTCAATTTTTGAAGTCAAGCAACCCTTTTTATTCGGTTTTCGACTTTCGTTTGTTTTTTCACATTTTTTACGGTATTGACGAGTAATAAAAATAAACGATGCAAAATCAAATTTTCTTTTATTTCAAAGATTTAAAACTTTGAATAATCTTCAAATCACTCAATACAATAGAATTTCTATTTTCTGTCCATTTGCTGGATTAAGTCTGCCCTAGTCTGCCCCAAAAGTATTTGTTGATTGTAAAATGAAAATTTTGATTTCAATACTAAACGCTATACTACATCCGCAATCACTGATCACCTTTGATCAATGATGTTTCAGACCAGTACTAGGTCCTCATAGACGAAGGGCCGTTCCATCATCGATGATCAATTGATCATCCTTGGTCAAGATTAATCAGTGAAGTTACAAACCCATATTGGGTCCACATAGATAAAGCGACACTCGATCATCGCCGATCACCTTTGATCGATGAAGATTCAAACCATTACTGGGTCCACATAGAACAAGGCACACTCGATCATCTCTGATCACCTTTGATCAAGGCTGGTCAATGTAGTTTCAAACCAGTACAAGGTCCACATAGAGCAAGACTCACTCAACCATCGTTGATCATCCTTGATCACAGAAGTTTAAAACCCATATTGGGTCCACGTCTTAGACCATATACATAAAATGGACTGAGCGCATCACATAAGACGTGTACAAAAA